>OX104059.1:33499438-33762118 GCA_944474145.2 Dicrocoelium dendriticum | reverse complement strand
CCGTGACTATTCGGTTTTCCACACGCTTTTTCCCCATTGCACGAGTGTTAATGGCAGTCATCAATCTTTTAAATGAGAAGATAAAAGCTATCTAGTATATGTTATAGGCAAGCGTGAATTCTGGGATAACAAAGGTCGCTAAGGTCCAGTGATTTACCTATTCAAGTCAACAAACAGGCCACTGTTTCAGATGCAACCAATGATACAAACCAACCGGATGTAAGAGTGCTCAGTTGTCCAAATTTCGCCAAGGGTAGACTGTCCTCCAGTGATCGACCGTTCCGTGCCCAGGTATCCCTGAGGTCAACTCCGTGGTTTACCAAATTCTGTAAAAGCCAAACAACATTTGCCGTCCGCTGCTAGAATTGAACCACAACACTAACCTAAGAGGTCACCCTCCGAAACTGACAATTCAGTGTAGCCGGCTTGAATGACATAGAAATTTCATTTCGCTCCGTGTGTGTCAGCCTAGAAACGCCCCCCCTAATTATGTCGTCTCTGCTCCCAATCTGGCGATATTTAAAAAACTTGTTGACGATGCATTGTCTCACTTACATTTCATTTTATGACTTTTTAGGCAGGGGCTACAAAACGCAATCAAACGACGTCTTGCCAAGCGCCTGACCGATGGATTAATGGATTTATACGTTTAATACGCGAACATCTCCGCTAGTCTACATAAGTCTATGGTGAGTCCACCACAACGCTTTTCCCTTTATCACGCAATTCCCTTTTCGCAATAATTTCCATCCCACGGGACTTGTCAAGCAATGTTTTTTACCTGTAATAAACCATTGTTCCATTGTACCGTAGTCAGGTTCCTCGACACCAAAGTTGTGTTAGATACGACGGATCGATGTGTTTAATAAAACTGTCTGCTTAGGAGACTTGTTCCTGAGAAATATGTAAATATTACCCGAGCCTTTCTGACGCATAGCTCGGACAAAGTATAGGCTTACAGCAAGCTGTCACCGCTTCTCAAGATCTCCAGCGGTGTAAGACAAAAATGTCCGCTAACACCATTCATCTTTAACTACGCTATCGACAAGATATGGAACTCGCGTGCACCGTACATGCCTTAGAAGGTTTGCAGGTATTTCCAGGTGAACAACTTCTTGAGTTGGAGTATGCTGACGACATTGCCCTAATTTGTGACCAACCACAAAGGTGACAAGCAGCACTAAACAGAATAGCACTCGTTGTCAGCCGTTTCGGGCTTAGCTTTGCACCTTCAAAGTGTAAAGGCTTCCTCTAAGATTATCAGGGACCGCCTCCTGTGCTGACTCTTGGTGGGGATCAGCTAGAAATTAAACTACCTAAGCAACTGTATCAACGCCTGTAGGATCTAAGACGAGGGCACGGACCCCCTGGGAAAAGCTTGAGATGCATATGCCAACGTCGGGCACCTATTGCGATGGCGTGTCATCATACACTCACTCACTCTCTCAATCTCTCTGAAGATTAGAGTTTACAATGCAGTCGTATTTTCGACCCTATTGTACCATTGTGTTACATGGCCCATAAAGAGACTAGTTACGTTCACCCTTTGATGCCTTCGCAGTTTGACTCGTCTGGTGGGAACACTGGGTGAGCAATGAGCGTTCTCGACGCCTCGTTTATGTCACAGGAAGAGGACGTGAACCGATCCGCCCCTTCAATTTACGAACAGGGGCTTTCGCATGGGAAAATCGCCTACATGTAGAATCCGGTACGTCATGCTGAGGTCGACACGTAACCGACGGTATGACAGAGTGAACAGCCTGTCTCCCGCACCTACCCTCGTACGGTAAGCCTCGCAAACTGGCGACGAGCCTAGTGGCGACATGTTGAACCCGTTCAATCTTCTGTGCCTCGCCGTGAGTGGTCCGGAAATAGGTAGGCGAGCCGTACTAGAACATTGCTCTGATGATGGAGAAGACGCGAGTGGCAACCTCTTCAGCCCAGATGCAGAAACTACGTTTGAGTGCCCAGAGCATGCGCAGTCGGGTACGATACAGTTTGTTCGTGTTGTCAACGAAATTCAAGTCGCGACGTGAGAGTACATCTATGTCCTTCACAGAGGGTGTGGGGTGTAGCAGTTGGCCTTCAAGTGTGTAAGTTCGGCCGTCACCACCCTGCCCCAGACTCATGAATACCGACTTGGATGCGTTGACCGCGAGGTGGGCTTCTGCAGACCACACGGAAAGATGGTTTATGTCTTTTTGTAGTAAGCTGCGGTCGTCGCGTTTGCTTATCACTCTCCATATCTTCAGGCCTTTTGCAAACATGGCACACGGCGACCGAAGAAGATGAGGTAGGTCGTTGATGTTAATCAGGAACCATGAAAGCCCCAGCACCGTGCCTTTTGGTACACCACTGGTCGAAGGATACCAATCATTCAGGTGGCTATCGAGTTGTACCCACCACTTTCGTCCAACGAGAAAGTCCAGGTTCCACTGGTACAGTGATCCACCAACACCACACACTCTCAGCTTTAAAAGCAGTATCTCATGGTACATCTTATCGAACGCGTTACTGAAACCGATCTACATCACGTCGGCAGACTTCCTTTGGTTCACTGCCTTCATCTATGCATATCTCGTCACGAGTAGGTTGGTAATGCATGAGCGACCTGACGTGAAACCACGCTGTTCGGGCGTCAGGAGATCTTTTGACCCGAACAGCTGTAGTAAACGTTTCTTTACAAGCTTCTCTGCAACCGTAGCCAGAATGGGTGTCAAACAAATTGGCCTGTAGTTGTCTACCTTGCTGGGGTCACCACATTTCGGAATCGACCTTACCACCAAGCATTTCCAAGCAATCGGCAACGCACCTTCGGACAGAGATCTGTAGAACAGGTCAGTTACGTCAAGCGAGATGATGGCTGATAAGGATCGGAGAATCAGGGGGTGGAGCCCGTCAGACCCAGAAGGCTTGGTGCCGTCGAGATTGTCGCGTAACTGACGCACCTCTTCCACATCACAATCCAGACTGTCGAGTTCGGTACGGGTGGTGCACACCGAACTCATTACAGGCACCTGGTCATCTGCCAACACAGAAGCAAAGAGCGCCGCCAATGAAGAAGCACGCTCAATGCTGGAGTTTAGGGGTTCTCAGTCCTCGTCCTCTATCACTGATAGGTTACTTTTCGGCTCATGTGCAGCTTCACGTACACAAAGATTCTCTTTTGGTTGGAACGCAGAAGGCAATAGGAATCGGCAGGTAATCCAACACACGAAATATGAAATCTAGCACAGGAAGCAAAGCATGTAAGGGCATTTGCTGTGTTTCCAACAATTCTCGAGCATGAACCACAAGGTGATTTCTTCGGCATTTTGGAAAACTGATGCAAAAGCGCCGTAAAGTTGGAAAGTAGGCTGCAAAACGAAACTATGAACTCTGTGAGAAGAGACCACACAAAATATGGTCTAGAAATTGCAGCCTCAGAAATCAACTTGCATGATTCTGAAATATCCACAAAATAATTCCAATATGCCGGTTAATCCATAACAGAGTATTCTGACAACGCACCCACGGAATAAGCAACCGGAGGTAGCTAATCGCAATTGCATAAAAGTAAACGTGAGTGAATATACCTTACAAGTGATCCCCACATTTAGCATACAAACAAGGTTATAAAATTATTCCATTTAATACGCATCCATATGAGTTTTCGGTTGTTTTACCAGTTTATACACCTCCCTCTGTTTTAAAGCGATTCTTTCATTAATATCATATTAGCAACGATCAGAAGCCAACAACATAATTGGTGCCATTATTTCGATTATAGTTACTTTTGCTTCACATGATTACGATGGGAATTAACGATTGGTTGGTCCTCGTGAAGTAGTACTTGTACAAAAAGTTGAAAAGCACTGCGTTAGACAACTGTTGCAGACAGTGTCAGAAATGGTATTTACCTGCCTACATGTGAAACCGTCGCTCCTGGAACAGTCTAGCACAATGTGTTTCGCACATTGATTCTCAAGTTCGTGCTAGGGCCGATATATTATCCACTTACTAGGTAACCTAGTTGACAGTATGCAATAGGCACATAGTCTTCCACCGCTTGTTCCTTACCGATGCATAACTAACAATTCAATTTCAACCCGCAGGTTGTGAGGTTGAGCTGGTTCACACGCGATTTCGTCGGCAGGGAAACTATTTCCGGATGTTTCATCTGTCTAAGTTACACGTGTGGGGTCGTGATGAGGCGGTTCTTATAGGATCAATGCCAATTTGCCACTCCCCACTCCCTAAATCGCGTAGCCCCAAATTTCCGCTCCATGGTCACACACACACACACGTTCATTCAGAGGGAATATATGGTAGTCGAAATATTCACTCTAGTTTAGGGAGGAATATGCGTAAGCATCACGCACCTAATTAAGAATTCCCTGTTTGTCACAAGTCAGAAAGAGGTGGTGCGTGGCAGCTAGTATGTGTCTGCTGATGCACAGGTAGTCGAACGACTCCGGATTTCCGGAAGAAAAGGGTCCTGTCCCGGAGCATGGATGAAAACAGATCAGTTCCCCTAGTATGTACTCAGCTCAAATCTGGAAGATTCTGCCATGAAGAGATGAAGAACAAAACAAACCCGTCAACCAGGTAGACATTTGCTGTGAGCGCTTCCGATACAATATGGCAATCTCAGTCTCTCAGATAATTTTAAACTTTATATTAAGAGGAAGCGACACCGGACCTTGAAATCTACTTTGTGGTGGTCAATATCCTAAAACATATTACGAGTGAAAACTCATCTGCGCGTCTGGCACTGCAAACTGACAAAATTAAACGTTGCTAATGTAGCCTGATAGCCTAGTGCTAAGGACGCCGGACAAATTTTGACCTCTGTTTATCTTCAGCCGAACGGAGCAGACTCGGATGAAACCATTCGTGTCGTGCGATGGTGGGCTCTAAACACCCCGAAACTAAATAGTCAATTTCTGATTCCTCTCCTGTGATAGAGCAGGCGCTGTTTCACCAGGGTACTGCGAAGTCCAAAAAACATTGCGCTTTTCACTGGGACTCAACTCTCTTTTCCCAATCGGTGTGGTAAATCTCGATTGTGGAGCGTGGTTTCAAGTGCAAAGGTGTCTGCTAGCATTGAATAATTATTGCCTGTTAAATGTACGGCGTAGGGTGAACTTTTTTATCTTTTCACAAGGATGCCAGTAGCAATGTTGTCATCAGCTATGCACTCGGAATTAAAGTTCACAAATCCATTCAAGGAAAATTTGTGAAAGCAATTCTGTGTCAAAGGAATGCATCCTCGTTATCACCCTCATCCTTATCATGCTCATCAACAGAACCATCAGCATCATCATAACTATCAACAACATCATAAGGTCGATGTGCATCAGCCTGGGTAACGGTGGACACGGTCGAACTGTGGCCCATCAACCGTCGCATCCCATGATTTTCGTGCAAAACCTCGGTGTACTCTCGCGCTGCGACCCGAAGTCAATGGACGACACAAAAAGGCTTTACCAAAACCAACTTCTTATGCTTTGGACAACCAAGCGTAGCTTCAGCACATGGTCCGAAGAGATTGCCACTTACCTCTTCGTCTCAATCATCCAATCAATGCTACGGCTCATCTGCTTGATGTCCTGTCACCCAGGGCGATGTACAAAGGATTGAGCGGGTACTGCATATGGTCACCAGGCTCATCTCCACTCTACACGGTGTGCCATACGAAAACCAGTGCAGTTGGTTGGATATTACAAGCTGTCTTATTGTCGAGTGCAGGTCGATCTCATCTTGACTCACGATACGTTACATTTTGGTGATTAACCCATGTTAACATGGCTGCTCCATAGATGCAGACCAAGCAGCACGCAAGGACGCCGGATTTGAAGCGGGTCGCTCACAAACTTGGCTCGAACGGAGAGTGGAGAATACATGGAACAATCTGCTGCCTCATTTACTGGAAACAAAGACGGAAATTAGAAAATTCCTTGACAAACAGTTTACCTATATGAAATAATCTTAATGATCACCAATACGATTGGTCAGTTTACCTGAATTCGGAGGTGTAGTTCAAGTTCAAGTGGGACTGGAACTGTAGGATAAATCCCCGTAAATGTTTCTTCCGTGGCGCGTCGTTGATCCAGGGGAATATTCGTCCGGGAAAACTGGAATCCAGAAGAGACAGATTAGCGCGGGCGAATCACACCACGGTCAACCGTGTAACATGAGGGCGGGGCGGCATGCGACAAGGGGCGGCATTTTTAGTACTGTCGAATGTTCGATATCAAATATAATGGGCAAAATATCCGGATAAGCTGTGGACTGAATATTTTAATACTACTCTGTAGAACCAACGACTCATCTGCGCTGTGTTGCACCTGTGCAAAACCTTCTTCCCAGCGATCCCTTCATTTGTCCCACAGTGGTCACTTTTACCGCATGTACCTCATTGTCCCAAGCGATCATTCACTGCATCATAACCCAATGTACTCTTTACGCTGATCTGCTTGTGTGGCCTTCGCTCGTCTATACTGCCCTCAGTCTGGACGAGAATTTTACCACCGCCCCGAGCGGCAAAACTAGTTGCTACGCCCCTGCCTGAAAGATTTTAAATGCAGCCACACAGATATCACGTCTTTCTGCTGCCACATGGTATTCAGTAATCACCTCGTCTTTCACATTGAAGCTTTTCGGTTCGGTAACAAATTCAAATGTATCATCAACAGTATGGAACACTAATTCTTCAGTTAATGGCTCACTTAAATGTGAAAGCCATTTAGTAACTGAGTGCATGAGGGAGCCAGAGATTTCGGTTATTAGACACAGTAGTATGTTGGACAAATGCACTTGCTGTGATCCCTACCGGCAAGGTGGATGCGAGCCACACGGGATTAACCTCCAAATCGCGCAACTATCAATACAGTTACTACGTATCAGATCGTTCAGTGGTTTGATGACTTTGGTTTGATCGTGTGCCGTGCTATCCTTTCTTCGCATTAACGATGTTCGTTTTCTCATTCCTTAGTTTCGTTCTCAGGATACTCTCTTTTGTATTCGTAAGCACGGTGTAGTTGTCTTGTTGCAATTTTGACATCATTCGGGTTTATTTCACCGATGCATGAGTTTCGTCTTGCAGCTTCTGTTTTACCATTTTACGACAACTTTACGGCATTTTTCTAAAATACCTAAGAAAGCAACTTGTTGTCCCTGTTCGGAAATTGTTGGTGATTGATTCCTGCAACTGGTCGCCGACCAAGCTCTTTATCTTAACAGCACTGGTTTCTTGCACAAACGTTTACACAGTGTCACCTGGTGCTCACCCAATCCCTTTGTGACCGAGACGCAAACTGACCATTTTACCATTATTCACAGATGGCGCACATCAGTCCAAAACTAGCGGTCCATTTGGAGACGGTACCTGGATTCCAACCATGCTCTAGTGAACACATGCCTGACTCACACTCTTCCCGCTTCAAAGAAACGTAACTTGAATCCGAAATCTGCTGTTTAACAATATCACGACAAACTGGTCCACCAATTGTCAGTGATGAGGTTGGTGAACCGACTGCTGACTGGAATCGTGTTAAATGTGCCTTTGTCGCATGCTATGCACTCAGCTTAAGACGTCGTAACTACCTAAGGATTTCTGTGGCTTCGATCAGCTTGATCGAAGCACTGGAACAACTTTCCATGGGCACTGAGTTACAACGTGTTCGTAACTGTCTGAAACGACGCATCGCAAGTAGTCTTCGAATCGACCGGGAACGTCTGTAGATTATAAGGGCCGGTTAGATAGACAAAGCCAGTGCTTTTGGGAACAGCTGAGTTCTGTTCCAAGTCATCCGGAACACGGGTCCGAGAAAGCCATCCGTTGGCGACACAATAGATGAGAAAGGCGCGCGGCTGATTCTTTCTCAGCGTCTTCGACTAGCCGGTTGGGGGGAAGAGATTGAGGAGCAGTTCAGCAGGCCTGCTGCGACACTGCCGCAAGCCGAATCGCCTGAGCAGTCTGGGGAAGCAAATGTGGCGCTTCTCACTTTGGAAGAGATTCGATATGAGTTTTCGATGTTGAGACGAAACAAGTCTCTCGGACCCGACGACCTTCCTCCATCTCTGCTGTAAGATGGTGGTGACCCTTTTTGACTGGACACGCTACTACATCTAACAAGATTTGGAACAGTGCAGAGGTTCCTTCAGACTGGCGACCGTCAACTGTGGTGCCCATCTTCAAGTTGCATCAGCGTACTTTGTGCGAAAATCATCTAGGCATTAGTCTTATTTCCAATGCTTCGAAAGCTCTCACGGATATCATTCTTCAACGAATACTGGTCCTCGAGAGAAGCGAATATCTGAAAGCCAGGTTGGTTTCCGCTCTGGTCGTGGTTGTATCGACCACATATTTACTCTTCCACAAATGTTGGAGCAGAGACACACATACAGAAGACAGGCAACGGTGCTTTTCCTTGACTCGAAGGCTGTCTTCTACTCTGTTGACCGTCCCAGCTTGTGGCTCTACCTATCCATGTACGGCGTGCTGAATAAATTCCTTACCACTCTTAAATCTCTCTACCGTGACTCTCGCCGTGTATTGGTCTAAGGAAAACTGTCTCCTGAGTTCCCCACGACAAGTGCGGCTCGCCAGACTTGTCTTATGTCTCCTTTCCTCTTCATGTTGTAAAAATAAACATAAGGTACTCCGTTCTTTCAGACTTTACCGGATTGGAAGCTCTGTCTTGTGACCGATTGACAAATCGGGAGTGTGCGGACAACATAGCTTTTATTGGGTCCGACGCAGTGGCTATGCAAACACTGCTGGATAGACTGTCGCGTAGCTCCGCTTCGGCATGTCCTTTGCACCCTCAAACTTCAAACTACTGTGCAGGACTGGACTGACCCACATCCGGTTCTACCTATCACCGAACAGCCACTGGAAGTTGTGGATCGTCCCATTTACCTTGGTTGCAGTGTCAACTCTGGTGGTCACATCACTGAGGAAGTTGGTTCGCATATCAGCAAGGTCCGTGGGGGTTTTCGCTAACTCAACTACCTATGGGGACGGCGGGATATCAGTCTGTCAGTGAAAGTTAGGGTGTATAACGCTGCGGTAAAGCCGGCCTTACTGTATTTAACAGAGTCCTGACCAGTTCGAGGCGAAGACATTGAACTTTTTGCCGTGTTTGACCACCGGTGTTTGCGGAGTATTGCTCACCTCTGGTGGGAACACCGGGTGAGCAATGTTGAGGTCCGCCAGTTGGTTTTTGCTAAGAAGCCTTCTGGTGCCTCTCTGGAGAGTTGCTGAATCGTAATCGCTTACACTGGTTAGGTCATATCTTCCATATGCTCGTTGACCAGCTTCCTCGACATGCACTATACGCTGTGGTTGCACCAAGTTGGGTGAAACCGTGAGGTGGTCAGTCCACGAGGTTGCATAGTGGCAAGAAGAAATTGACAAAGAGACTTGGTCAGGCTGATGCATGCCGTCTTCGTGAACGGCGGCCTCTGGATGGTCCATACCAGTGGTTAGAGACCGTAGCAGACATGGCGCAGTCAGGTAGTCAGTGGCGTTTTTGCATTCAAGTTCTTGCATCTGTATTTAATTTTCAATCTGATAAAATATCCCGGGAGTAGACATCAAAATAAATGTTGGCGAACAAGCTCTTTTTCAGTGATTCCTCATCAGGCTAATACACCACAAATTAATGAGATGAACGTAAACCTCAGATAAGGGTACATTTTCAAAACCCAGGTGGTCTGAGTGACCAAGCTGGGTGGTTGGCCCCACGGCGATCAAGTGTGTGTTTGTGTGTTTGTGTGTGTGTGTGTGTGTGTGTGTGTGTGTGGCATTGTCCACAATGTGTATACATGTTACAGGGGCCAGGGTAAAGTTAGTGCCTGGACAAATTTTTTGTGCGCACAAAGGTCAGGTCATGAAGTTTGATGGCTATTGCCTCCGCCGCTGCCAGTAAACGACATCCAACCCCTCTTATGTGGCATCTGGGTACGCGGTCATCATCATCATCATCATCAACAGCCGTACAGTAGCCATTTATTCTGGTGCTTCGCTGCCATACAACGATGAGAACATATGCAATAAAGAATAAGAAGAGGAAGAGAAGGGGGACTTACCTGAAACCTTAATGCCCTAAGCAAACATTCAGTGTCAAGGCGCCTACACTTTGTGTAGACAACATACCGTCACAAACAGCTGGTTATCGTGCAAAGACAAGGCGGCATCAGCGAGAGAGCTTCCTTACGGCTTTCAATGCCCCGCGTCATAATCAGCTATTACCCCGCAGATAACTCAGCACCAAACACACTTTAAACAGGCACTCCGATTAGGAGACGGCAGCAGACGCTCCGCTGGTGTCTACTGCTAGCCATGTCCTGTGAAATCTCGAGCCAAGCACAAAGCGAATCACGTGAACTCCATCCCGGAAGGCGAGATGGACCAACGGCACCCAGTTTGGTCGTCAATGACTTCATTTTCCGCTGCCAAGTCAACTTCTGTCCACTTCGAGTATTGCGCCACCCTACACCTGGTAGACTAAACAAGGTCCTCTTAGGTAAGCGGTGACCAGGCATACGTAACACGTGCCCGAGCCAACGCAACTTATTCAGTGCTATCTGTTGTTCTACGGAGCTATTATGATTATCATTACCTAGTACTCGCCTACGCACATCATCGATGCGGACACGCTGGTGCCATCCAACACCAACAATTCTCCGCAGACAACGATGATCAAGGACTTGAAGGCGCCTCAGATCTTCAGACTGAAGGGGGCAAGTGTCACTACCATAGAGCAGAACAGTCTTGTATACACGGCCTTTCAGACGGAGGGAAATTCCTTTCTGTCGCCAAAGCTGCCGCAGGTTCAAGAAGGCAGCTCTGGCTTTTGCAATGCGTGAGCTAACGTCAGTTTCTATGCGCCCATCACTGCTGATACAGCTGCTATGATAAGTGCATTGATCAGCCACCTCGAGTTCCTCATTAGCAAGCGTCAAGGGGTCATCAAGTGGCTGGTGGTCCTGCAGCAACACTTTGCACTTTGAAGGTTCGAGGTGCATATCAAATAATGGGACCACTCTGAATAGGCTATTCAGGGTTGATTGTGCCGTCGCAACATAGTCGAAAAACAAGATAATATTGTCCGCATAATCTAGATCAACTAATCTTTCACCAGGCAGCGCGATAGATGGGCTGGGACGCATTAACTCTACCCTGGTCCCCTGTAACATGTACACACAGTGTGGACAACGCCACACACACACACACACACACACAAACACAAACACACACATGTTCGCCGTGGGGCCAATCACCCAGCTTGGTCACTCAGACCACCTAGGTTTTGAACATGTGCCCTTATCTGATGTTTACGTTCATATCATTCATTTGTGGTGTATTCGCCTGATGAGAAACCACTGAAAAAGTGATTGTTCGCTAACATTTATTCTGAATTTTCAATCTTTCCCGATTAATTAGCACACTTCCTTCTTGCTTCCATTTTCTTTACATTCTGTTTACCTTTAATCCTACTATCTTGCTGGTGTTCTTTATGGTTACTCTTGCGCTGTGAGTTGTGGCAACTGGGTCCGCTGCACTTCACTGCTCAGATCACAGTTGATCAACTGATAAAGGACGATCAAATCTGACGCTATTTTAAGTCCTCAGGCACACCATGCTCATGAACCTGGTAGACAGGCGCTTCGATGTGATTAAGGACGGAGACAAAAACGCTGTTGAGAACGATCGACGTATGCGGGCAACTTTCGCCGACGATGCCAGCCCGAAGCTAATAATGTCTCAGCTGAGTAGACGGAGAGATAAGAGGGGGTGTAGATACGTCCGGGCATGGATCCAGCTGACCGCGAGCGTCTCAACTGTGCTACCATAAATTAAAGAGACGAACCGGTGAATGAGAAACAAACCAGCATATTGCAATTTTTCTGGTGGTTACAACACGTACGCGAATTTCGTCGCTCATTCTTCAGACATGCCCAGTAGATCATACCAAGACCTGCATATGTCCTTTACCAACGTCAGCAGTCGTACAAAAGCGAGCTGAGCCATGCCGTTTCGAGCGGCCGGGTGCGGTGGGAATCGCAGATTTGTGGTTGGACGGTGAGGCAGTTGTACAGGAAGTTGAAGTTAGTAGCTACTTGTGCTTCGTTTGTGATAGGCTAGTGAATGCGCGTGACATGGTTGCATTAAACAGCACTCAAAAATCATCGGCTGCCTTTTTCACTACCAGACCCAAGACTAATGGGAAAATTGACACTGCATTGGTGCGCAGCCAACCGTCCGGTTTCTCAACCACGTCCCATATGCCCATGAAAAACACTCAGAAACAATTGGTTACCTTATCCATTATATGTACAAATGTCCCTGAGACAAGATCGAATTCTTTGAAGGGGAGGCAGATGGATGACATGAGACAATGGAACAGCATAAGCAATCTGTTCGGTATTCCGACTAGCCCTCCAATTTGAAGAGGATCATCCGACACCCTAATTGCAGGCACCATGGAGAAGCCAAGATTCATGGTGTTATGCTAAACTGCTGATGAGGTGGAAGCAGTTTTTCTTTCGACAGTTTGTCTCCAGGACAGATCCTAATTGGTCCGCATCTCTCCAGAAAATCCGTGAGCGTGAGAGCAAGCGACCGAAGCAGAGCCTAGACGTGTTCCACCTAAACACCACAGCCAGAACCGATTTATCCATGGCGTCCCCCAGTCTCATAAGCACGATACGTACGAAGCAGAGATGTGCAACCAGGAGCATTCTTAGATGACGTTGTGGCCAATTCTCTCTCAAGGCTGCCAAGATCAACAAGGCACATAGGATGCTGCACACGGATATTGACAGTTGTGCTACAAACCAGGCAGATAGCAGATAGGTTACTGGAGCGATGACAGTTACTTCCTAGCAGACTGGCAACCAAAATCTAGTTCAAAGCAACGAGCGAGACTGCCGCCGGACATAAAGCATCACCTTCTCAAGCAAAGGAAGTGGAGAACCCACCAGAAATTCACACTGGTAACTAGTTTGAAAAAGTAAGCATCTTCCTTTGCAATCCTGTAACCACTCTGCATGTATGTTGGGAATCGAGTAACAAGAGGATATAATCACCATGTCACTGAACCCAACTCCAAACGACTCGCTGATCATACCACTAAAAATGGCTTTGGGACCGACCATACAAAGGTCGGCACAACCTCTGATCCTTGTCAAATGTATGTCGGATCGCTGCTGAGAAGCGAAACACAAGTGCCCATGGTCTCCTCAGGGAAGTCGCCGAGCTTCGGTTGTGTTAGGCAACAAACGCTTGGGATCCCACCCTCATAACCGAGACTTGGTTGTGCTCCGAGGTTACGGATTCAGTGATCGCGATTCAGGGAACGTCACTGTTCCGACACGACTGTTCCAGCAAAGGAGGTGGCGTAATTCTGTACAATCGTAACGAAGTACAATGGGGACTGTTGGATGATCCGGAGACATGGATAACCGTTGCGTTATGGTGCCTTTTCCGTCTCAGAGACAAAGACAAGTGCTTCCTGGAAGTCGTTTATCACCACCATCGGCTACTCCTGAAATGGACTTCCGTCTATTATCCTCACTGACAAAAAGCTTACTTTAACATACAGCCACGTTCTTGTTGCAGGTGATTTCAACATACAAGTACATCTGCTTCCGGACTTGAACGATCTTGCACGAACCTGCATTCCAACCGCTCATCTGTGAACACGTTTTGCGCCGTTCCCTTTAGTATTTTGCCCCACAAACGTGTGTTCACACTCATTCGACTCAGGTTCATCTGGGCTATCTAGTGCACTCCATCTTTCGGATCCAGCACATGTGGATCGCCTTTTATCTCCCCAATGGGGTTTTTCACAATTCCCGCAAAAACACAAGCGAGGAGTTTTCCGAATCACGAACCATATAAATATCCGTGGTCCCAACCGAAAGCCAACTACACGTTTCATCTGAGGAATCAGCAACTACAGCTGTGGACCGTTCATCAAAGTAGCTGTCGTACACTTGTTCGTACGGCTCAGTCGCTGTTTGCCACGTGAACGATCTAGCCACTTAAACCTGCCCCGCCTGGGCCAGACGCACAGGAGGTGATGACCATCAGCATGCAGACAATTCAGCGCACACGCGACCGGCAGGAAACTATAAGCGCTCGGCCCTCTCTGGGAATACCATCGATCGACGCAATGGATCGTGGCGACCAATCAAAAGCCCAAGTTACCAAATCCAGATCGACAGTAGTTTGTGGCCTTCCTTCATACCATAAAAATGTACGGATCCGAATCCACTGTAGCAGTTGCCAAGACAAGTTCCATCGCAAATGTTCCAAGCTCACAGTGAACCAGTTGAAGCTGCATAATAGTAGACCAGATTCACAGTGGTTCTGTTTAGTATGTATAGCCGTCCCACTGGTAATGATCGCACATGAACTATGGCAAAAGTACGAAAGACCAGCGGCAATGCGTGAACAAAGGGGGAGCACTAAAAGCGATTCATTTGTAAGAGGCGAGTCAGAGAGTAAACCCCAGTCATTCTCATTAGACCACGCGTTAAAACTGAGGAAGAAGGCTAGACAGTGCGCTAAAAATGCATCATCTATGGCATTAAACGCCAATACCACCGGTTGCTCAAATATGCTTGAAACAAGCACCGTCAGTCCGATTGCAATGAGCACGGTCAAAGCCATGCCCAACCTCCAAACGGTTCCGGAAATTCAGAAGGGCTTAAACACCAGTGATGGTTGGAACTTGATTGCTGCCAAAGCTGACGGAAAAGTTAGACCTTCGGCCCCTTCCATTGGACCCAGATTAAATGAAGAAGACGAAGCTGTACCCACACAGTTTCAATCGGCTGTATACAGACTAGCTGGTCGATTAAATTCAACCCGAGTTGCACGCAAGATAGCAGCGGTAATCTGCACCGACGTTCGAGAATCGACGTTAAATTCCTTAAAAGGAAGATAACTTAATGAGGTGAACCAGTGGAACTACCTATGTGACATTATAGGTGTAGTAACTAAGCCCGTAAATTGGACACGAGTTACCCGTCACAAAACTCACAACCAAGACTACTCCGAGATGTGCTGACTTCTGCCAATGAAGCAGAAGCTGTCCTGTTATCGACAGCTCGCCCCCGGAATGGGTCATGTTCCATCCACCCATTCCAGGATATTCCCTGGAGCGAGCACAGACAGGCGAAGCACTACTTAGAAGAAAACCGGAAGAAATCTGTATCCAGAACCATTTTTGTACACGATGTTCCCGAGGCTGGAAGTCATGTTGAGCGCGAAGCAGCCACTCATGACCAAGAGCAATAGCGGCACATTCTCGAGATTCTTTCCCTGGAAAAAGTTATAGCGCAATTAATCATGAGGCTGTACCGATCGCCAAACTACAAGGGATGGTATGCGGGCCGCAGAAGTCTTCTTTCCGATCTCCGGATCAAAGCAGCATCTGCTAAACAAACTCACGAGATAACCCACTTGGTCAGACTACTTACCGAGAAGAGGTGGGATAACTTCAATCAACTAACCAATGAAACTGGCAAACACACCTCATCCATAACATACAAAGAAAGAAGCAAGGAGATAATAGTAGAATCCATGAACCGGACATAGATGAGTTCGTCATCCCCCACCCAAAAAACGATTAGTTGCCGACGTTTTACCGGTAGGCACAACATTTTATCTAAAACACCCATCCCACGATTCATGGCTAAAAACAGCATCTTTCCTGTATGTACACCAATGCACAAGGTCTCCTGAACAATCCTGCCGAACTGCGGCTACGTAAAGTGTCACATGTCTGGGACCTAATACTCGTTACGGAAACTTGGTTGTACTCAGAAATTACCGATGCCGAAATCGCGATAGCTGGTATGTGCCTTCACCGAAACGATCGATCTAGCAAAGACGGGGGAGGGTAACGTTATACTACTGCAATGACCTGCAGTGCGAACCGGTTGCCGATACGGAAAAGCTGATCATAGTCTTACGCTGGTGCAGTCCGTGACTGAGACGTAACGACACTTACCTTCTGGCCATTGTTTATCGTCCCTCAATTTTCACCCCAGAGATGAACCGCGCCTGTCATTATCAATGGGAATGGTCCTACAAGAACGATGCAGCCATGTTCTCATCTCAGGTGACTTCAATCTTCATGATTTGGAAATGCCGGCATCCCCCAAAGGAGCAGTTTGAAGTTGACCTGCAAGAGAATGTTGCAAGCATTCCGCTCTACAACCATCCCAGTTCACCCACCATATTCAGAGCCAGCAGTAAACCATCTGTGCTTGATTTAGTGCTCACGAACGAATAGCTCATAGTTGAGATACCAAGGATGGAGAGCCTTCTGGGGCGAACTGACCACGTAACCATAATTTACGACTTCGTGTGTTATGCGGAATGCCCACAATAACGTACTAAATTATTCCGAACGAGCACCCACTACGACATACAGGCAGGACTTGTGGGAGATGCAAGCTGGGAGTTTCCCGACGACTGTTCCGTTGACAGTGCTTTGTTGGATTTTACTGGCAAGTTCAGTGATCTGATTAAATCTGCATCGGTCAAAAAGCCCCTTCGTTCTGCAACGGCACAGTCACTCATTCGGAGCAGAACCCGAAAACACATGACAGTAAGAGACGTTTGTTGGCTTGTGAATAGAGCGAACCCTAGCCCTGACAACTGGAGTAACTATGTTGTGCATCGTAATCACTATACCACACTTGTGCGCGAGAACACATTAGTACACCAGCAGAGTCTAGCGGAAAAGTTTTGTGTAAGCAAAAGTCTTCTGTGCAGACATGTGAACTGTCTCCGGACCGTAAAACTTGGTGTTCTACTAATATAAGCGGATGGATGTGCTCAAACCGCCGAAGGCGCAGCTAACGTTCTACAGCGACAATATGACCCAATTTTCCAACGTACTCCCAGCATTTGCAACATACCTGCCGCATTCTCCCAGATGTCGGTATTCTCACATGTCACATTTAGTTCGACGGCCGTTTTGAGAAAGCCGTTCTTGTTGCGCTCCCATAGTTGTAGGGGACAGCTACCAGGATAACTGAACCACTGAGCTTTTTCCAAAAACGCCTCGACGAACAGCAGGTCCCTAACATGTGGAAGCAAGACATCATTACCCCGATTTTAACGAGGGGTAGCCGGCCAGAGCCCGCCAAATAGCGCCCAGTGAATCTCCTCCCGGTGCTCTCTAAGGTGATGGAATCAATCATAGCTGAGGCTGTAATGGGCTAATTCGAAAGGTACTAACTACATCAAAGCACTGGATCAACACGGATTCCGTCAGCATCGGTCATGTAGTGCGCACCTAGTGCTTGTCCGTGGCAGTTGGACAGAGGTAACTGACAGCGGGACCGGCGTTGATATTATCTACCTAAGCTTTTCCAAAGCATTGGACCGCATAGCCCACCGCATCCTTCTCTAAACGTTGCATGCCTATGGAGTTGAAAACATTGTCCTTGGTTAGATCGGAAATTTCCGCTTTCAGCGGCGCCTTCAGTTTCGAGTTTGAGGTTAGTTTTCTGATCTAATTGGTGCGGACTGCGGTGTTCCACTAGGGTAACTGTTTGTGCCGCAGTTATTCTTGTTCTTCAGTAAAGACCTTACGAATGTTATCTAGTTAACTTTCCTGCTTTTGCCGATAACATCAAGATATGGAAGTCGATCGACTGTCAGGAAGATCACCATATGTTGCAACAAGACTTAGACTGCGCTTCTGAATGGTCGAAGTTCTATCTACTTCCGTTTAACACAGATAAGTGCAAAACCGTGCATGTCCTCCATAAGCCCACGTATGCAGATAGGCTTGGAGATGATATGCTGAACACCGCCTCACAAGAGTGTGACCTTGGGGTGGTAATCCAAGACGACCTCGGCTGTTCGGAGCAATCCTTGAAGGCGTCCAACACCGAGAACCAGCAGGTTGGTCTGTTATGGAGGGCGTTCAGGCGCTTCGATCCCTCCATCTTCCCCCAAATGCTCAATTCGTATGTGAGGCCCCATGTAGAGTACGCTATCCAGGCTTGTCAACCCTGGTTAAAACGCTACCTGGTTGCATTGGAGACCGCACAGCGACGGGCAATGAAAATTTTGAAGGATTTGTCGCACCTGTAATACCATGGGCGACTGAATGCCCTGTGAGTGTACAGAGGGAGATATTGCCGTCTACGATCTTACCTCATCCTGGCATTCTAGGTTTTGAAAAACCCCGGTCACATTTGCCGAGACCTCCTGAACCTTTGCTGCAACACAGAATTGTGGGGTCATAAATTGAAGTTTGCCACCCAATATAGTAGGGTTGAGCGCCGCCGCAATTATTTTTCCCTTCAAGATTGTCAACCGTGGAACGCTCTTTCGACTTTTGTCATTTCAGCGTCCAAGCTGCCCATTAAAAAACGACTCGATAATGTTTTACATTTTCATATTAATTGAGATGATTTCTATTCATTGAGTGATGACAAGAATCAGGCAAACAGTGTGCTCATTAACCCCACGAAATCTGGGTAGATGATTATAACTATATGTTATCGTGGATAATATGCTGAGCCCAAAGATGTATTTTTCACGTTTGTGTAACTTCAGTGAACTAACGTTATTTCCACAAAACTTCCCATGGAACTTACCAGGTCTTGGCTTTTTTATCCGTAGTATACCATATTTCCATTGACTTGGAAACCTCGGCATCCCCCAGCGAAATATTCAAATCCTAATTGCAAGAACTTATTGCAAGCACTCCACTCTAGAATCACATTTCCCCACAGAGCTGATAACAAACCATCGGTACTAGACCTCGTAATTACAAGTGAGGAACTCATGGTTGACAGGTCATTTATCGATGCCCCCTAGGGCTAAGTGATTAAGCCACTATGCTTTATAACCATGTGTGTTACGTTGATTATCCGGAGGAACATACTGAACCAACACGTACCATCACACGGTATAACATCCTGAACAATCTTGTTGGGATGACGGATTGAAAATTCCTTAAAAGTCCATCACCTGATAGCGCTTGAATCCAGTAGCTT
The DNA here is from genome assembly GCA_944474145.2 of Dicrocoelium dendriticum. Lineage (NCBI taxonomy): Eukaryota > Metazoa > Platyhelminthes > Trematoda > Plagiorchiida > Dicrocoeliidae > Dicrocoelium > Dicrocoelium dendriticum. Next base: position 33,743,092 of record OX104059.1, on the reverse strand, counting down.
GAGTGCCTCAGCAATCTAATCGCAACTTCTTCAGAAACGAATAGGGTTCGTTCCAGTAATCCATATTCGTAAATGGACGTCACTAAAGAATGCAGCTTCACACGTTTACAGAGTCTGTCCTTGTCCCGAAACCAGAAGCGAATACGTGACTCAGCGCAACCACTGTTGTTTGCTTGTCCGTGAGCACAAAGTGACTCACCAGCAACGTTTGTCTCGTAAATTGACCAACAACAATAGCTCCAATATAAGCATCTTAACGTCATTAGGGAAGTAAATCACGGTATTCTTCTACTCAACACGACAGTCGGAGTGGCACTGCGCGCTAAAGAAACGTCCAACGCCCTAAAGATGCAGGATGCGTCGACCTTCCAACGATGCGTCCGCCACTGTTGCATACCTGTTTCCATAGCTCCAACATCGTCTTCACTGCCACATTCGTGTTGAGGAAGCTGCTCTCACTGTGCACCTACAGTTCTCCCAGAAGCGCTGGCATTTACTCGAGGGCACTATATGTAACGGTAGCAACGCTGACCGAGTCATCATCACATTTCTTCCAAATGTGTTTGGATGAGGAAATTGTGCCCATCATTTGGAAATATATCATAATCACATTAATTTTCAAAAGTAAAAGTCGCTCGGAACCTACACACTATCATCCAGTGGTCGTCCTCCCTGTACTTTCAAAAGTGATGGAGGAAACCGTCGCAATTAACCAACAAAATAAACAGGGTGTTGGCGAAGCTTAAGAAGTTGAACGAAATATCGGAAGTGGAACGAGAAAAAATGAGGGCTCGCGACTCGAACATTGCACAATTCTATGGACTACCTAAAGTACACAAGGACGGAGCACCTTTAAGACCAATTGTGTCACTTCCAGACACGCCCACCTACTATCTGGCAAAGGAACTGTGGAGGCGCCTCAAGCACCTAATCAGTAAATAGCAACACTCCATAAATAATGCCCAACAATTCTTGACAAAGCTCAAAGACCTACGAATAGAACACGATGAAACCATGGTGTCCTTCGATGTAACCGCCCTATTCACTTCCGTCAACTTACAGCTGGCCAAGGAAATTATCGTAGCACGTCTGGACAACAGCGGAGGGAAGATTGGGAACATGACGACCAGAAACGTATGCGAACTTCTCAACTTATGTCTCTCAACTTACTTCGCGCTCAACGGGAAAATGTATAAACAAGTGAAAAGTGCACCGATGGGATCACCTGTGTCCGGACTCATCGCAGAGATTGTCATGCAAAAATTGGAAGAGGATCTACTGCCAATGATTAATCCGAAACTCTGGGTTCGCTACGTCGATGACACGTTTGTGATACTCAAACGTAGTCAAGTATCGGTTGCATAACAACTGTTTAACAACGCTATGGACGGCATACAGTTTACCATGGAATTAGAGAAGGAAAACAAACTTCCTTTCTTGGATGTGCTAGTAGCCAGGACAATGGACGGCGAATTGTAAACCTCAGTTTACAGAAAAAGCACGCACATCGATCAGATTTTGAATTTCAACAGCAACCACCCAAGATGTCACAAAATAAGCTGTGTGCGGACACTGTTCCATAGAATAGCAACTCACTGCAGTACGACAGAAGCGAAACGAGCAGAAAAATACTTATTCAGGTCATTCAAACGCAACGGATACCCACGCAGTTTCCTCCGAAGATGCCTAAATCGCAAGCCCTCAAAAACCGAACCTACGTCAGCTATGGCGAAACGTATGGTTCTGCCGTACATAAAGAACGTGTCTGAAATGACTGCCAGATTGTTCAACCAACATCATATCATGGTCGCCCACAAGCCAACCGCCACTCTGAGGAAAACATTGTCAAAACCAAAAGGAAAGCGAGAGGCACTCGAACGACAGAATGTCATATATAGAATAAACTGCGTAAACTGTGAAAAGCACTATATGGGACAAACAGGAAGGAAGCTGTCCACCAGGATACATGAACACCAAAGAGCGTGCAAGAACCATTACGCAACCACATTGGTTTCAGCACATGTGGATGAAGAGGGACACAGCTTCGACTGGAACAAAGTAGTGGTCTTGTCCGAAGGAGAAACACCAAAAGGGAGGAGTTTCTCAAAACCTGGTTCTCAACCAAGAACTCAATCAACATGCATATCGACCTCGATCCAATATATCAACCGCTGAGACAGAGAGAGTTCAAGAGGAGCAAAAACCGTTGTCCGGAACAACCCAATCTAACACACGGACAATGAACAGCATGGTCAATATGAGCCCAGACTTCTCACCCACACCCGTTGCACCAATCCGGGTGCGATCTTCCCAACCACGTCGCAACAACATTTCCTCAGCCAATGACAATGACTCGAACACAACCGCTGAACACAAGGATTCACCAATGAGAACGAGGCAAAATTAATAGCCCCGTATGCCTATATAAGGAACGGAGTGGCTGCTGACAGCATCCATTATTGGGTTTGCATTCTACCAGCTACTGCTACTTTACTGCTATCAATCCCGCACTGAAGATGCCACCTCGAATGGTGGCGAAACGTTTGCAACTAAGTTGCCCAGCTCGGAGAACTCCACAACAACTGAGTACTCCGCGCACCCAAAGATTGTGACCTCCTTCAGCAGGACCTCGACCGACTCTCCACGTGGTCTGTAGAGCTCAACCTTGCGACCTACCCTGTCAAGTCGCAATACTTGAGGCTGGGTAACTTTGAGCACAGGCAAACCTACATGGTGGCCGGTCAACCGTTGCATCCCGTGCCTTTCGTGCGAGACCTCAGTGTACTCTCACGCTACGACATAAAGTCCATAGACAATATGAATAGGCTTTACCAAAACGGCCTTCGTATGCTTTGCGCACTCAGGCGCTACTTCAGCACTTGGTCCGAAGAGATTGACAGTCGCCTCTTCGTCTCAAGTATGCGACCAATGCTAGAGTATGGTTCTCCCGCGTATTGTCCTAGCCCCCGTGGTAAGGTAGAAAGGATTGAGCGAGTGCAGCATGTGGCCACCAGGCTGATTTCCAATTTACGAGGTGGGCCGTACGAACGCAGGTGTAAGAAACTAGGGCTTTACACCTTAGGCTTTCGTCGACTAAGGGTTGACTTCCTCATGATGCTCAGGATACTACATCTCGGCGAATACACCCATGTTATGGTTGCTGATGCATCTGGGCTCACCAAGCAGCACACGAGGACATCGGTACAAACTTGTAGTACCGGATTTGAGGCGCGTCGCCTACCAACTCTTTTTCGAACGGAGAGTGATGAATGCATGAAATAACCTGCCGCAGCAGGTGGCTGAAGCATACCTGGTGTCGGAATTAAAGAAATTTCTGGACGAACACTTTGCCGATATAAAATATATAGAGCGCATTCAAAAATAACGCGTCTTTTTACCTAAGTAATATTAGATGCAGCTGAACAGAGATATTTCTTGCTGCTTCCAACTAGTAATCAGTAATCAGTAATAAACTTAGGCTAAGGACCCTAAATCGTATAGCGGCGGATATCAGCTCCTACTTGGCGACCTGATAATGGCTTACCAGATCTTGAAAACTAAATACACATCTTCCGCCACCTACTGTAACAAACTCACAATACGAATTCGAGTGGCCAGCAACTCAAGCAGGCCATTCAATACTGTCGGCTAGAACGTCAACGAAACTACTACCCCCCATCGCGTGGGCCAGCCATGGAACACCCACATAGCATTGTTGTTTCCGCCGACACTTGGCCTGTACTTAAAATGCACCTTGATCTTGCACTAACCCCCTATTTTTCGTAACATAGCCTGTGTCTCGACAGAAGATATAAGGTGACGAAAGTTGAACAAACAGTATTAACCTGCAAAACTGAGTTTGACTCTTTCTGCCTGCTTCTATGCGGACACGGTGGTAAGTCCACCAAAACGATTTTCATTTTATCCCTGTTTTCCATTCAATTCGTTTGCTTTTCACCATTTTGTGATTCTAATTCTGGCCATCCAACGAGACCTGAAGGGCATATGTTCTTTCCCCGTAATACACCATTGTTCCGTTATTTCTTCGGTTTACTGAAGCTGGCGCTATAGGTCGGATGTTCAGAAAAACTTGCTTCTTAGACCAAGACTACCCTAGACGTACGGTTGAACTTCCTCATTTAGTCTGCACCTCAAGGTTATCGGCTCGCACCCATTGCTAGCTATGTATAAAACTGTGCATGTTATGCGGACCACGCGGCAACCCAACTCTATGCATAAGGAGAGGCAATACTTCTGCGCGTTATGCTAAACTCCATCACCGAAGTACAACCACTTTTGCTATCGATAAGTTGACGCAGAAATGAAGAGTGCTCCATCAATGTCATACCGGACATTCCACGGGGCGAGCGTTATCCAATTAGCCTCAGCTTAGAAGACAACCGGAAGCAAACTTTAGCCAGAACCATTCATGTCCACGGCGTTCCTGAAACTGAAGCATGCGATCCGCATGCAGCAACAACTCATAATAAGGAACAATGGTGTCTTATTCGTGAAATGATCTCCTCGGATGACCTGCTAACGAAATCGGTGTCACGGCTACGGGCCCCAACGAACTACAGAGGATGTAGCCCAAGACTGTTGAATGTCGTCCTACAGTCAAAACAAGTGGTAGCACGGCTGTTGAAAATCCGGTGCATGGTTCGTTGCAGGCTGCCATCTGAGCTTCGGTAGACGACATCGATTGACATGCTACCAAAAGCTGACATGTTACCCAAATAAATAAACACCATGGGAACTACAAAAGCATTGTACTCCAGAATTGCATCTGATGAGCCCATAAGACCTGTCGATGAAGTGAGTGACCAAACACTTAACGCTGTAGCTAGACGCTTAGATTTAGGAATAAGTAAAAAGTCGATGAATATGACATCGAGTCAGTTGCCAAGTACCCACCGAAAAAACCAACAGTCGCCGACCACTTACTGCATGATGAAACTTCACATATGAGTTGCACAATCATCGACATATTGCTGAAATATAAGAAAGTTTCAGTATGTTAACTAAAGCCCAAGTTTTCCTCAGTTAACTTACCGAGATTCGGGTACGCCAGGTCGCCAAAGCTTGGAACTTAATTTCCATTACTGAAACCTTCTTGCGCCAAGAAGTTGCTCATGCTGAGGTTGAGATTGAGATAGCAGGAATATCATTCATCCAGCATGACTGTCACAGTAGAGGAGGTATGATCCTTCCGAACTACCTCAGTGACCTGCAATGTGAAATCTTTGATGATCGGTGAACTCAGGTCACCGACTCACTCTGGTGTCGTCTCCGATTAAGACACAAGGACGCATGTCTCGTAACTGTCGTTTACCGCCCCTAACGTCCACCCGGGAAATGGATTCCAGTCTGATACGTACACTGAACAGGGTGACACACCCTAGATACAGCCACATGCTCATCGCCGGTGACTTCAGTGTACACGATCTGGAGGTATCTGCATCCCCCGATGAACAGACCAAAGCAGACTGGCATGAACTTATCCCTACTATTCCCTTATGCAATCATATCATCTCGCCTACTGGATTCATGACAACAACCAAACCATCCATATTGGAGTTTGCGCTCACAAATGAAGAGCTCATGATCCACAACTTTTGGTGGGGTGTCTATTTGGTCTGAGCTACCGTTTGGTGATAACATTTGACTATATTTTCTACACAGAGTAACCATCTGAACATTCGGAATTAACACTTACACATAGCACCACGTCCTAACGGAATACACCGCGGCATCTGCTTGGGAGTTCTCGAACAACTCTCCTTTTGACAGCGCTTGCACATAGTTCGTTGAAAGACACCAGATATGGTCAGTAGAGCATCAGAGACCAAGCCACTTCGTTCCGCAAAAGCGCTTTTAATTCTCAGAAGCAAGACTCAAAAGTGTGTGATAATTAGGGAAGCGGCTTGTCGTGCATACAACGCGAACCGAGACTCAGGGACTTCCAGCAACCTCCTGACACACTACAACCACTGACCATACTTACCCGTAAGGACTAAGTAACTTATAAGCGGTACCTAGCCAACACGTTTCTGATAAACAACCAGCTACTGCTTAGGCATGTCAAAAGCCTTCTCAACTTAGCGTATTGCTTCTCTCCAGTTTTCATGACAGACTGAAGAGTAGAAAGCGCCGACGAAGCAGTCCATGGCCTGTGGCTGCAGTACACCATAATTTAGAACTTGCAACTAATCACTGTGACTACCTACATCCACTTTACTGACCCCAGGGTTTACATATTTAATGGTAAATCCAGCGATTGGGCTAAAGAAGTTGCTCTAATTGCGCGATCGTAGCTCTCCGGGAGCCGAAAACCTTCGCTCGAAATCACTGAACGTTGCAGCCACTAAGCTAGCTGAGCCCCTATTATAGTACTTTCAGAGGCTTCAGCAGTACGCTGATACACAGTACTGACACTTTGATACTACGTAAGCACTATCAGTCGCACGCGGGCTAAGGAAACTGCAAGGGTCGCCTGGTCACGTCACAGGCTCGAACACGTGTCCTCCTATTACAAGGCATACTTGTGATTCCTAAGGCAAAGCAACAGTATCCTAATTTTTAACTGCAGCACCCGTTCAAATCCTGCAAAGTATTGCCCAGTGACCCTCATCCCTGTGCTCGGAAAGGTGATGGTACCGGTCGTCACCGAGGTTTTAGTGGACTATGGAAAATGCAACCTCTTGACACCGAAGTAACGTGGCTTCTGTCAACCGCGGTCATGTACCACTAAAACGCTGATGGCACGAGGTAGATGGACGGAAGTGGCTGATGGTGGAGTCGAATTCGCGTCACCTAACTTGACTTTTCCGAAGCTTTCGACCGTCTGGATCACCGCATCCTACTTAACAGGCTACAGATCCATGGAAGCGTAAAACCTGCTTCTGATTGGATTGCGAATACTTTCCACCAAAGGAGATTAAGGTGCGTGTTATGGAATGGCTGCCTGACACGATTGAGTTAGGATGCATTGTTCCAGAGTTCTCGATGCTGGAACGGCGTTTATTTCTGATATTTATCAAGACCCGACAAGAGTTATACCTTCCTATTTCTTGCTTTTCTCCGATGAGGTTAATAGATTGCGAGCATTCAACATTAAGGAAGATCTCGATCTATTCCAACGTTACCTGGATTGCCTTCATAATGGGTCAATAAAGAACCTTCTCTAGTTCAACACAGCCAAGAGAAAGACTATCTACCTGAGTCACCAACCGATGAGAGTATACAAGATTGGAGATCACACCTTGAAGAAGGCCTTTCAGGAGCCTGACCTAGAGTGCACTGGTACAGGACGATCTCGGCTACTCGAAACATGCAGAGAAGACGTCCAGAATTGGCAATAAACACTTGCATCTTTCGCAGAGAGTTCGGCAGGTTTGACCCCTCAGTCTACTCACAAATGCTTAATGCCTACGTATTACTGCGCGTGGTATAAGCCATGAAAGCATGACACACGTGACAGAAACAGGGTATCGTTGCTCTCGAGACTGCTCAAGGAAGGGCAACCAACAACGGTAGGGGCTTCTTGCATCTCCCCTACCAGCTGAGATTAAATTCCCTGGGAAAGTACAGTAGTTGATATCGGAGTTTGCGAGGGGACCTCATAATGGTTTACCAGATTCTGAAGAATCCAAATCACAAATGCGAGCAGCTGCTGGAACTGAACCACAACACCAATCTAAGTGGTCATTCTTAGAAACTGACAATACAGTATAGCCGACGGGAATGTCGTATAAGTTGCTTTTCCCTCCCAGCGTCAGTCGTGGAACGCTCCCCCAACTTATGTTGTCTCTGCCTCCAAACTAACGATATTAAAAAACGAGTTGACAACGTATTGTCCAACTCGCATTTTTTATAACTTGTATTAGCCACGGGGTTACATAATGCAACCATACGACGTGTTTCCACAATTCCAATCAGTGGATTAATATTTATTACACGAACCTCTCGGCTATTTTATGCAGGGCTATGGTGAGTCCACAAAGATAATTTTTTTAAAATAATTGATCTTTGCTCAATGGTTCCCATCCGACGGTACTTGTTAAGCAATACTTCTTTTTACCAGTACCACATCACCATTCCGTTGATCTATTTGATCAAATGAGATCGCATGAGTTCGCCCACACTCCCACACTATAATGCGCGAAGGACTCTGTAATGACTGTGGAAATCAGATTGACCGATTTTGATGCAAGTGAGCGATACAAATGATAAAGCGAGGTTCGCAGAACCCCACGCTGATTGTCCAATATGGTTGCATTCACATGTTAGATGAGCTACGGAAGATGCTGGGCTCCATTTATCAGCTGAAATTCCCGTTTCCCTACTCCTACATGCTGAACCACGTGGAGCATGTGTTTTCGAAGGTAAAAACGTCAACGAGATGCCTGCTGACAAACCCGATACCCGAGGAGTCGCTAAGTGCGGTCATAAAAGAGAGCGTTGGGATGGTTACTTAGCAGGACAGAAACAACTGCATCCTCAGTAGGAGGCTGAACTTGACAAATGCGGCATCCGGGCAGCCGTACATCCACTGACCACTTCTATAACTTAAACGATTTATTTCTTCTAAATTCACATTTTCCATTTTACAACGGGCGCTTTTCTATCCAAACTACCCGGGTTGACAAGCATGACCAGGTCATTAACCGAGAATTAGAGAGTGCAGGCATGCGGACTTGCGATTGTCGTGAAGCTTTTGTCACCGTCCAGTTCGTAGTGGCACTTATTCGGCGTTACCTCAGAGCGTTGAAGAACGTCGACACGGATAGGTGGATCCCGTTCTCTCTCAGCCAAGGCTACAGATGCACCAAATTTTCCTTGGAATGTGCTGTATCTAACATTGCAAGAGTAGAGGGTAGTACACGTAAATGTATGTCCCGAATGGATTTGGCATGACGAGCACACCAGGACTGCTCGAATGCCGAAGCCTGGACTGCATACGTGACACATCGTAACTTCTGTGGGAAACTGATCCGCAAAGACAAGGCAACGCATCAGCAGGAGCTAATGAAACGATTCTACACGAACCGCAAACTTCTGTACAGGCATGTTAACGGCCTTCGAAAGGTGAAGCGGGGGATTCCAGCACTAGTCACGACTGATGGATGCACGCGATCAGCAATGGAAGCAGCCGATCTCCTACGGCTTCATTACTCCCAAACTTTCCAGAAGGTAACGAGCCCAAATATTTTCCTCGTTTCTATTACTTCATCGTCGGGTTTAGATAACATCACCTTCGCTACAGTAGCTACGTTGAAGAAGTTGTTATTCTTGCGTATCCACAGTTCTCCCGGAGCCCACAACATCCGACCAAAGACTCTGCAGACGGTAGCTAGTGATCTAGCAGAACCACTGGCTGTTTTCTATCAGCGATGTCTAGAAGTGAACCATATTCCACTAGTATGGAAGCGAGGGGTCATCACTCGTATTCATAAAGGAGGTAGCCACACTGACCCTACCAACTACCGTCCAATAACACTACTTCCCGTACTATCCAAAGTGATGGAATCAATCATCGCAGATGCGCTGATGCAGTATCTGGAAAGCCACAACTTAATAGCCCTAGAGCAACATGACTTTCGTCAAAAGTGTTCATGTAATACTAACCTATTAATGGCACGTAATAGCTGAAGCAGTTGATGATGGAGCAGGAGTCGATGTCATCTACCTGGACTTTTCAAAAGTGTTTGATCGCTTAGACCATCGAATCCTCTTTCAAAAGCTTCAGAACTACGACATTAGCGACCCAATTCTGAGCTGGATTAGTAATTTTTTACACGAACGACGGCTAGAGGTGAGAGTCCGCGAATCATTGTCTGATGCAATCCATGTGGTGTGTGGTGTACCACAAGGCTCGGTTCTTGGACCTCCTCTATTCTTGGTGATCATTAACGATTTGGCGAGATCAATTGCATCCGATTTCCTATTTTTCATTGATGATATCAAGATATGGCGAAGGATCAAAGGACCGGACGACCACGAACGGCTACAGTGCGATATTAACACGGTGTCGAACTGGTCAGTTCAAACCGCCCTACCATTCAAGGCAGACAAATGTCGCGTTGTACAATTACTCCATAGACATAACTACACCTATTTACTTTGGACGAACGCATTGCAGACCAGCTCCCAGGAGTGTGACCTTGGTGTGCTCGTACAGAGCGACCTCAACTGTTCAAAACAGGCTGAGGTAGCTGCGAAAAGAGGCAACCAGCACGTCGGCGTGCTGCGAAAGGCATTCGGGAGATTTGACCCATCCATCTTCCCAATGATGCACAATTCCTACGTGCGCCCGCATGTTGAATACGCTATCCAAGCTTGGCAACCTTGGTTGAAGCGCGGCCTAGAAGCGGTAGAGGCACCACAACGAAGAGCAACAAAGAATGTAAAGGGCCTGCGCTATCATTCCTACCACCGAAGGTTTAAGTTACTGGGAATTTTCAGTGGACGCTATCGAAGGCTGCGCGGTGATCTCATATTAGCGTATCAGATACTGAGTGACCCCAACCACGTATGCCACCATTTGCTGAAACTTAGCCACAACACGCAGCCCAGGGGTAACTGCTTAAAGTTGAAGGAACAATATAGCCGTCTAAAGTGTCGACGAAATTACTTTTCCCTTCGGGTTTGCCAACCCTGGAACGCACTCCCAGACTCCGTTGTATCCTCCCCTATCTTGGACGTTTTCAAAAAACGATTAGATGTTGCTCTTAGCTCCCAACACTTTGTTACCTAAACTCCTCTATTGTGGATTACGCCAAGCATAATTTTCTGCTGGATTTATGTACCAAATGGATTCAAGTGAGCGAACATATTCACTTTTCTTAAGCCTTATATCAATGCCCACTGCACCCCAGTGTATTTGTGAACGTTTACGCTCCATTTGTTTAATTTTACACCGATGTTATTTATCAACATGTCCATCTCGGCAGACATTTGTAGATGACCCACATATATTTTGATTTGATCATATTCACCCCAACCATCCTACGGAACGTGTCAAGCACTTGCTTTTATCCTGTGATAAATCATTGTTCATTGTTCAATCGCCAGTAAAGAAGCACAAGCAGAGCGAGAACGTGAGTTTATTCTGCGGGTGAAACGTGAACGGACGCTAGTTCAAGTTAGATTGTACAGACTGTACTAGCGGACCCTCATTCGGTCATGGGTACCGTTCTCAATTCAACATTATTCTGTTGAACGACGTCGTTCCCATGCGTTGTAGAGCTTGCACAAAGAAGTCTAGGCATGCCGATTATCGTGACACTGTTGACACGGCCTGTTACTAGTGGTGGCATTTCTTCAGCGTAATCCCCAGCCTCCTGTGTGCATTGAGCACTGTGGACCCGGACAGGTGGAACCAAAGTATCTTGCGAATGCCGTTCAGCGGTCTATTCAACTCGCTGCAGGACATCGGGAGTTCGCTTTTCCCTATTGTTTCTTCCACATTTGAGCAGAGTAATCATGCTCTCTTGCGTGTAGGCATCAATGAGATATATTTATTTATTGCACTGCTCTCGTTTATACCGGGGAATTCAGCCGCCTGTTGAGTGGTTTTGCTGTCGACGAAAACAAGCTTGGTGGGGATGCTGTTCTGTGCCCTTGACGTTCGTTCTTACTGTTGCCGCCTCGGAACTGCGCTCTCTCGTCTTCCGTCACTCATCTTGATTTTTGCTTGTAGCACAAAGCGTTTGTTGCAGTAGTCGGGCAGCTGCGTAGATTCGCTCACACACCCACACAAAATACGAGGAGGCCACTACAGGAAAAGGGGAAAGTGTTGATCGAGGTGACATTCCTGATCAAGAGAAGGGCTCACACAATCACCCGCTGGTTGTACAATTCGGTTGCACTGTCGTGACTAAAAAGTGCTCTAAACATCGCCAAATCGCCATACTCCTCCTTTCTTGCTAATAATTTCATGAACTTCTGACAAGCATAATGTGGAAAATATATTTCGTGAAACGTCTAATTTGCTTTGCAAAGCTTCCGATTTGTTGTACAAAATGTCCGATTTGTTAAGTAAAAGGTCCGATGTGGTTTGCAAAACGTTCGATATGGTTTGCGAAGCGTCCAGGTTGTTTTGCGTAGCGTTCAAATTTGTTTGCAAAACGTCCGATTTAAATTGAAAATGTTATATATATATATATATATATATATTGCGCGACTGGCAAATCTCTGTGATTCGCTGGTTCTCACGCGATCTGACCATCAGCTCGTAGATGATCATGCCAAGTGTTCCGGTGATTTTCCTCATTAGTTCTAGTTAACTTGTCCAATTTCGGGCAACTTTCCCCTTAATAATATTGAGGGATTTTCAACGTTTAGCTTAAATTGGATTTTCCATACAGGTAACTGTCTTCATTAATGGACGTCCTTATCGATGGAAGAACAGGGGGATGCCGAAACATACAACCTAGCTCCCGGACTATTGGAGAAACCACCAAAATGCCACCGAAAAGTCACAGAATAATATCTTAAAGGTGCGCTCAAAATGCGACGTTGTGGGAGATCAACACTGAAGAAACCCTTTGGTGTGCCGCCTTATTCATACCTGCGAATAGCCACATATGCCATTGCGTAGTTAAGCCACCGCGAAGGATGGAGTAAGCCATGCTGTATTGGCGTGTATGGATCAAAATCGATATTTTGGTTTAGCATTTAATCAGCAATTAGCAGACGAAAATGAGGAGTTTGGCTCAAAAATGGCAGCGAAACTAAAAATCTCCAACTTCCATCTGATCTTGTTCACTCTTATTTGCTCCTCTAATCAACAACAATTTATCTTTTAATACATGTTATATGAAGAGTTTTCTTGGCGTTAGCAAGAGCTTTTCCTGAAAGACTACTTTAATCAACCAGTGATAGATTGCGAACGGTAGCACAAATCGAGGTTTCGGGGTGCTTTGGTGGTTAAGCGGGTCCAACCTGGGCTGTACCGCACCTTGTGAAGACAGCTTATCCAAGGCGATTGTACCAGTCGTATTTAATCCTGTTTCGCTTTCCCTGTTAAGCATAGATTAGATGAAAACGCAATTCGTAAGTGGCCTAAATGTGTGAGACGGTTGCAGTAGATAAAAGGATTAAACTATTGACAATGCGTTTGTGTAGCATCCCATTTAGACACCTATACGAGTAAGCACCAAAATCTTATTACCCACAACGAAATATCCACCTTAAACGAATTTGTCCAGCCATTTCCAGTTTCACTGTATAATTTCTGCTATGTGGTCTATTGATCTACTACCCAAATCTAGGTGTTCACATGTGCAAACATCGGCATTTTTTCTGTGTTCATGTGCATCCATTCCCTCACATCTTTGCTTCTTCCCTTCGTGCAGCTGATAATTATTCTTTTCAAATAGCTGTGTCTAGCACATACGCCTTTGAAGTTGGATCCTTTGGTCATTCACTGCTTGGATTGTGACACATGTTCCTAACTCTTAGCGTTGGTAAGTGTAACTGGGGTGGTAAGAACGAAATCAGACGTTGGATGTTAACTCCGGAGCAGTGCAACCGCACAGGTAAGTGCGCGAAGTGGCTCAAAGTCTGGCCGTGCAGATGATGAATCACGTGCATTAAGTTTTCTTGACCGTCGGTCGTCAGGTTGGATGAGTCCAATGCCGCTGGAGTGCCACTGACCTTGAGCAAGCCCTGTCCATTGCAAGCCAGGCTCACGGATTTGCGAAGGCTTGCTCTCGATGCTTGTCACCGTACTCCTAAGTGTCTACTCGATATGCCCATCATGTCAAGTCGAGCAACATTCTTGTACTTTTTGGCAGTGGCTATCGCCCAAGCGTCATAATAGCCGCGACCGGCCGACAGCCTTAACCCATTGTCCACTGGAGTCATTCGTAAAGGACACTTACTAAAATGTGATTTAAAGAGCTGAATTATCTATTATTCATAGTATTTTCGGTTAAAACAGTTAACACACTAGTTAAATGGTATATTCCTCGGTGATTCGAGGTGCAGTCCAACTATGTGGTCTGATCAATGTGTACAACAGGATCGCAAAAAAGTAATCAATTTGTTCCCGATTTTTACAATGGATCCAAAACAGGTACTAAACTAATTAGTAGGATTAAGGCATTAAAAAACTTAAAAAGCAGGAAAAATAACGTAAGCAGATTTAAACAGATGTCCAGTTAAAGTAATACGGCCACTCGTGGAACCATCCCCAGGGGAACTGCTTCCATGCAAGGTATTCCCTCGAAAGTTTTCGCTCGCACTTCCATGCAATAACTGGCCGTGTGCCGGTGTGGCATAGTAGCATATGAGCCATCACCTGTATATCATATGTTTTGTTCTTTTTAGAGCTGCTTTTGAACATGTATTATGGGCCATGAAGGCTCAGCCCAGTCCGTCATGCGGATCATTCTATTATGGCACTTTTTTATACGCCAGTCAGTTGGTGGTAATTTGCCTTGCATAGGTAACGTCTTTTATAATCTGGAAGCTGTAATCCGTCACCATAGGAGATTAGCCCCGTCGTGGCCAACTACGAAATAAGGAAGAATACAGAAAAGAAGAATTATGTGAAAGAGCTACTATATTGTTGATGTAAAAAATAGGCAGGTATGTTTTTACATCGGCGTAGAGATCGATCGAGCCGATCATACGATAAATTGTGCAGCGTGACAGCCGGAGACAGATGACAGTACGAGTTGTCCATAGGCAAAAGTCGCATAGGGAATCAGTTATGGCCATCACTGAATTCAAGTATATGTTTCTGGACTGTTAACTTCAGAAAAGAGGGGGAAATGCTTAGCACTGGTGAACAAATATAGCGAAAGGGATCGCAGAATAATATTACGAAGTAATCAATTTGTGGGGAAAATTACGAAAATATTTCCTAACGTCACACCAGTAACTAATTTTGCTCTCGGTTTTAAACAGAAGACAGTTGATATGAGTTAAGTTTAAAGGGAGTAAAACCGCATGGAAGGTAGCGTTAACGAATAGCATAAGAAGCGGTTTGTAGCAGCTCATCCTAGCTGATGAAGTTTTCGCTGGTGCAGTGGAGTTGATGTTCACCGGTATCATACATGATCCGGCCCTTCTTCATACAGCTTTTCATCAACAAGTTGAATGTTTAAGATCTATTTCGCTCTGTCCGTTGACAGATAAGCCTTTATCATTTTCTTGAACATGCAGAAATGCTCAATACATCTAATCTCTTTTGGCAGCTTGCTCCAAATGTAGCCATACCTAAGAAGATAGAAATTTCTCCTTAGACTGCTCTTGAATTTAGGTAAATAGAATATGCATTCAGTATCTCGCAGTTCATACATGGTGTTTTCCCGAAAGTGCAATTGATAGGTTCCAATATATGCTTTCCGCCATGCGAGTATGTGGAGGAAGCAGAGATTTAGTTGCATTCATCGTAACCACAGAGTTTAAAGATTCAATTGCATGCACCTATCTCGGTATGAAAGAGCGATTGAACAGCCAAATATGCGCTTTGTAAAGGCGCCTTGGACGTTTTCAATAGCTCTCAAGTCAGCCTTTCGCAAGTTACTGAACACAGCACAGCAATATTCAAGCAAAGGCCAGGTACTGATTTTTAAAGCAATTATTCTGGTTTCTTTCAAGGTTAGCAGGTGGCATTTTGTAGCGAGAACAACAAGACAGGGGGGTAGACGTTTATTGCACACCGTAAATGGGCACATGAGGGTCTCGCGCGCGCCATCGAATATCGACTAGATTTCCGTCCCACCACGCAACACAGGTACGGATGTTAGAGACGAGCCAGTCCTTTCGCCTCGGGAGCTCTGACTTGGAAGATCCGCCTTCCTGTTTTCGCCTCGATCTCCGCTTCTCTGCACCCGATTTGGATCGGCCAAGAGTCGTTCGAGAGCTCTCGACTTGCTTGTTCTGGGCTGTGTCAATCGGCTCGGCCTCGGTCCTGTGGGCTGCGCTAGCGGCGTATTTGTCTGATTTATTGCGCTGTCCACATATTCCCGCTCCGTAGTTCCGGGTCCAGGCTCGTCGCTAGCCGTCTTTCGCGATCCGCTCTCAGCTAGCTCCGAAGAGCTCCCCAAAGCCATTCTTGGAAGCGGCCCCTCTACAATATGAGCCCGACCGACTGCTTAGCCTTTTTCACTATTTGTTTTGTATGTTCGCTAAAGTTTAACGAACTACTAATCCTCATTATTTTTATATCATTTTATCCAGTCCAAGTTTTTTTTCGAAAACAAAGTTTTCCTTTTCTATATGATCACACAGTGACCATAAAGTGCAAAATTCAAAAAGGTGACTGAATTTTAAGCAATTACTTTGAAAAACACCACATTTTGCCATATTTGTGTTATTTTGTATGTCTGGAACATGTTACCAGATGTAATCATGGAAATGTGCGATGCCAATTGTATACATGAGCTGCAACCATCTGCCCATTTTAAACGGCGCCAGCTAGAATCGATACGGTGACGCGTACCTTGGAACTGACTAAATTATTGGTAAGATGATAGAAAACGCAGTTATTTAATAAATATTCTGGTATATTAGGCTAATACTATTACAGTGTGAAACACTGAATGGAAGTAACATGCTTTCTCCTTTAGTTGCTCATTTTTGATTGCATTTTTATTGTCAACAATTCATGTAGACTATAGTTTACCTGGTGGCTTCATTTTTCTTCAACATGAACCTTGAAATTTATTCCGCACAGTGAAAGATTTATGGAATTCTTCCCCTTGGGAGAATTCTGTGTGCACGAAGGCATGGTACGATATTACGGCCGTCATGGACTAAAGCACACATTCTTCAGCGGGCTTCTCAGGAGTGCGATCGCCGGAGTCCTTGTTCAATATGACCTCGGTTGCTTGAGACAGACTGAACAGGCATCAAAGGAACCGAACCAACACTTCGCCCTTCGTAGGACGTTCGTGAAATTTGACTCCTTAGCATTTCCGAAAATGCTTGGCGCGTACGTGAGACCGCATACGGAATATGCTGTCCAAGCGTGGCAACCCTGGCTGAAGCACCATCTCACTGCGCTAGATACTGCACAACGCAGGGTGACGAAGAAAGTCCGAGGTTTGTCCCGTCTTCCCTAACCACTCGGAATGCAAACTCTCCAAATGTACAACGAACGTTATCGGCGTCTACGGCGTGATCTCATAATGCTGTATCAGATCATAAAAACCCAAACCACATACGCCACTCTCTTTTGAAACTCGGTCAAAACACACATCTAAGGGGTCAAAAGTTTATGTTGTCCACGCAGTACAGCCGACTGGATTGTCGACGAAACGTTTTTTCCCTCCGATTGTCATGGCCCTGGGATGCTGTTCCGACACATGTAATTAATGCCCCCCACTTTGTCCCTGTTCAAAAATGCTTTGACGATACACTTACACATTGACACTAGGTGATAAAGCCCAAGGCCATCAGATGCTGGCATTAATGCATAACAAATGGTGGACGGTGTCATAACCCTCCTAAGCTCCAGGTAGAAATACTCGCACATGAGTTACTCCAAACCGCTTGGTGAGTCATGTATTTTACGCGTAGTATTACGGGCACTGTTTTTTATTTTGTATTTAGCACCCCAACCATCATACAAGACATGTCAAGCATTCGTTGTTATAGCCGTCAGTAACCATTGCCCCATTGCACCATCAGAGAAAAGCCTATTAGGTTCGGGTATAAATAGTGGGTCAGTGCAACACCTCTAGGCTATGCCACCCATCTGGATCTCTGATGAGATGTAATAACATCGAAACGCGTCATAGTAGTGTAGTGTTTTCGAGCGGGCAACACCCAATTTCTATTTGCATCAGCTACAGTCCTCGTGATGGAAAGACCAAGGTTCACTTCAATGGGAATTGCGGTCAACATTGAGATTGCGCGTCGCAATCCATCCACACAACGTGTACCTCAAATTCACTTTCCAATCTGTTATTTGCCGTTGTGCCAAGCGCTACCCGTCGTGACCCGGTGGCTTAGGGGTGGCGGTCACAACTAACATCTCAATGGTCCCGGGTTCGATGCCTGCTATCTCTATCTGATGAGAGGAAATAACCTCGAAACGCGTCATGGAGTGCATTGGTTTCAGGCGGGCAACACCCAATTTGCTGCTGCTTCATCAGCTACGGTCTTAGTGATCGAATGGCCAAGGTTCACTTCAATGGGAATCGCGGTCTACTTTGAGATTGCGCATCGCAATCCGTCCACACAACGTGTACTTCAAATTCACTTTCCAATCTGTTATTTGCCGTTGTGCCAAGCGCTACCCGTCGTGACCCGGTGGCTTAGGGGTAGCAGTCATAACTAACATCCCGATGGTCCCGGCTTCGGTGCCCGCTAACTCTATTTGATGGGTGGTAATAACATCGAAACGCGTCATAGTAGTGCAGTGTTTTCGAGCGGGCAACACCCAATTTCTATTTGCAACAGTACATCAGGTTTAAGATATGGCTTTTGTTTTGGACTTAGTGGACAAGCTCCCGAATGAGCGTCCCTACGAAATCTATTTTGACAGTTTTTTACAGGTTTGCCGCTCATGAAAGTGTTAGCCGACAAAAGCATCAGAGCAACGGGGCAGTTTGAACCAATAGGACAGAACGAGCCCTTTCGACACGGAGGTCCTGGGAAAACTAAACGAGTGTGCTTATGATAGACGATATGACGTGTTCGTTTTGTCTTAGCTTATTAACCGTTGAGAGTATGGCCAGCAACTGTTGGCGCATATCCTCGGACAAAAATTCCGAGGCGGTCGACGAAGGCAAAATTGCACATACTTATTGAACAATCTAGCATTGTTTCCAAGTATAACACCTCGATGGGAGGAGTGGATCTATTGAACCGAAATCTAGGTCAGTATAATCAATTTTCGCAGCAAAAGGTAGTGGTGGCCGCCATTCTCCTTTCTACGGGATGATGCAATGAATAAGGCTTGGATTTTGTACAGAAAAGCACCTGCAAAAAGGAGCAAGAGCAAAATGATATGGTTTCCTTCAAACGAGCTGTCGTAAAAGTCTACTTACAGGTGTATCTAGCAGAGAATAATGTCCCCAAAATCTTCTTACACCCAGCAGAAAACGGTACAAGGTTGAAGGCAGCATTAGGAAATCTTGCTATGGACACTACTTGGAATCTATGCGGAAACAAAAAAGATGCCGGCACGGTGGGAAGAAGGATAATCTACTCTGCTCAGTGTGTGATGTGCCACTACACGTGGCCTGCTGTGAGACACAACACACAGAAATGATGCTAAAATTTTCGTGTAACTGTGAACTTCATATTTTTATGTAACGAGCAGCTGCCTGTTACATTATCGCTTTGTAAGAAATATTAACCACTGTCACATCAAATCTGAAAACAATTGTCTATTTAGTCAGAAAAAGCAGTTTTATGTTCACATACATTCCGAAATCATTTCTTGCTGGTTTTCTTTAAAATGGGCAGTTAGAAAAATCACGTATTTCCTAAAATAATCTAAATTTGCAAAATCCAAACTTCATGTGTGTTATTCTACAATTTTCTATAACATATGTGGAAATGAAGAAGATTTAAAACCTCCGCAGAAAATGGATTGATGTAGAACGATAAATCATAACAGATTGGTGAAGCTAGCTTCGATTTTTTCACGACTATCTTAGCCTCTGTTGCTTTTTGTTCCCTATGGAGCTATTCGTTCTGCTCATTGCTTTGCCTCGCTGCTTTTCAGCCTCTATGGATTGACCCCCTGCTAGTTGGTTGTAGTTCTGGCAGCTGACCGCCCACAATAAGTCCATTTTGCATTCCAGGCCTGCTGTTAAAATCGTATATATTCAAGAAACTTGTGCAGAGTTCCTCCGAACTCAATGGTAGCGTTCCAACAATGTACATTACGAAAAGTTAAATAAAAATGTAAAAACGGGAAGAATACTTTTATCTTAGCGTATAATGCCTCGTTTATTGTAACAAATAATTTATATACTTAAATGTGCGTGTGACCGAATAAGCATGAGGTGAAAAATGAATGACGGAAGTTCCACCAACGTCCCACTACAACAAACTGTTGAATACATATGTGAGCTAGCTGAGCACTCTAGTTATTCGTTACCAATTCCAGTCGAATTTCTAAAGGAATCCTTACTGCTGTGTACAGCAAATGTTGGCTTCCACTTTCAGAACTCCCCATATCGTCAACTCGATGGTGTGGCAATGGGTAGCCCACTAGGCCCTGTACTTGCTGATTTCTTCATGCTGATGATAGAAAGAGGCATATCCACAGCAATAGCCCAGTTGCCATACTATAAGCGTTATGTTGATGACATATTGGCCTTTTGTTCATCGGAGCAGCAGATTGGCCAGTTGGTGCAGCAACTCAACTGCGCACATACCAACTTGCGGGTCACCTGCGAAATGGAACAGAAGAACTGTCTGCCATTCTTAGACATCCTCATCAGTCGCAGAGATGATGGGCTCATTAGAAGGTCTATCTACAGAAAAGCAACCTGGTCCGGCCAATACCTGCACTTCACCAGCTTTACACCAGTGCGGTACAAGCGGACCCTTGTGAAAACTTTAGTTAGTCGTGCTAGACGAATTTGCTCCGCTGATTGTCTAGCCGACGAGCTAGAGTTAATTGCAACAACACTCGTGGCAAATGGTTATCCACGTAGATTTATAGAGAGACACAGCCAACAGCGAGGCCCGAAAGACTTGGTGCATACGGCAGCCAAGAAAATGATCTATATCGAGTTGCCATTCAAGGGTAACTTTACTGGATTGAAAACCACGAAACGTCTAATCTCTGCTACGCAGAGAAGTTACTGTGCCGCTCAGGTTGTGGTCATCAATGGAACCTGTAACTTGCCGGTGCCTCCAACGAAGGAAACGCAACCGATAGGGTCCAACTCACACTGCATATACAAATTCGTATGCGACTGTGGGGACAGTTACATAGGCAGAACCAATCGGTCTTTGACTTCCCGAATAAAGGAACACGTGCCAAGGTGGGTTCAACGTGAAATTGACCAGCATCCCTGTCCCACTGAAGTTCCGTGCTTGCCCAAGCCGCCAGCTTCCTCAATAGGTAAACACCTACTGACTACGCGTCACCGGATAGAGCTCGGATCAGCGTTCACACTTGTATTACGTCACCCTAATCCCCGCTTCCTCCGTTTCGCCGAGGCGGTTGCGATAAGCCGGATGAAGCCGGCCCTGTGTGTTCAAAAGCAATTATTTATCAGCTTAAGACTGTCGTGGACATAGGGGTGGAACTTCCGTCATTCATTTTTCACCTCATGCTTATTCGGTCACACGCACATTTAAGTATATAATTGCATACCGGTTATTGTTAATGGTACTGAGGAGACAATACGAAATGCATGCATCTACCAGTTTTCGTCTTCTTACCGTGCTTTTCAAATTTCTGAAGGGAACTAACTGCTTTAAATATTTTATAGATAGTTATATGGAATTTCTACGTTTACATTGATCTGGTATACATTTAAATAAGAAAATAAAAGCAAATAATTGCTCCATTGCGGTAGGTGAAAACTGGCAAAAGACGGATATTTCTGGGGAATAAACAGGTGTTAACGTGAATGATGTGTGCGCAAATGGCTGTAATTCACACTGTTAGCATATAGAATGCGCTTTCACAACAAAATGTCCAAAATTAAAACTTAAAACATAATTGTATCTTGTGACGATTCGTGACAGTTACACTCGGGCAGACAGCTACCACACCTCCAGGAAAGCGCTAGACGGCCGTTTCGACCTATTGGGACTCGGATCCTTTATATAATAGAATTTAGAATCTGTTCAGGAAAACAAGTATGTAGTGATGTCGGTAATTCCAAGAAAACCTAGCGCAATTAACTGTTGTTAATATTCTAACTATGAGGTGAATGTGTTCCCTCACCGAAGACATTATAAAAATCCATTCTTTTTATCCATCCGGAATGCAGACTGTTGGGGCGGGGCCCTACCGAGCTCACGTCGGCTCTGCTACCACCATGTACCAAATCAAACTAAATTGTTCAAAGTCGAGTTCTCCCCATAAGAACCATGAAGTAGTACACTGCTTTTCATGTTAAGATCCATTTCCGCAACGTTACGTCTAATATGCTGTTATGCTGTCGCATTTTGGTTTGATCATTTGTGTAAGATTTATTTTGTAATTATCAGACCTATTGTGCAACTGCCCATTTACCAGCCATCAACTACATTTCCATAGTTCACATTTCACTTCGGAGCTTGTGATACCACATGAGTCATGTTTTCTTTTTCTTTTTGCCAACACATTTGCAACTATTAACATGCTGGGTCAAAAGGAGATTGCGAGATTTTGCGGTCACATTATATCATTAGTTCAATGGATGATGTGCCAGCGAAGGGAGTTTAGAACCTAGATTACTGTCCCACGAGAGCTGGTGAAGTATAACTGGTTACATTATCTGTCTCCTCAACACTGTTTCGAAAGCGACAAACAAGGGGTTGATTAGTTTGCAGTCGACTCCTGAAGCCGTACACATGCGAAATTGAGCAGAATAAGAAAGAGCGATAGGCTAAACGGTAGCATAACATTTCAATTGGTCCAACGCAATAAGAGACTCGTAGTAGTCAAAGGACACGTCATTACTAACTGGTCCGAATGCAGGAGCACTGCCGAAGGTTCGTCAGAATGATTTCAGTGGAGCAATGGATTGTTCTCAAGCAAAAGAAGCAAACGTTGACAATTCCTGTAGGTTAATAATGAAAACAGGAGGTGAATGTATTAACAATACAAAGTACTACATATCGGTGGACACACCGAAATTTCACTTGTGCACGCACATAGCTGGTTATGCATTTGGACAACTATTTAAAGTTTGTCACATAAGCTTCGCTAGAACGTTACGGTTAATCAGCTGAGGATCCACCAACTATATTGATCATCGTTTAACGGCTCCATCCAACATACCAAGGATCAATGAATTTTGAAAAGTCCATCATCTAAGGAGCAACAGTAATATTAGGCTTCTTCTGTTCTTTCGTGTTTACTTCGTGAGGGCGTTGAAATGCAACAATGGGAATACATGCTTTCACTTTCTTTTAGCATCCGAGAACGACGGGGCATTAATTCTGAAATTCGCACCTAAGAAGCGCTCCTAGAATGTGTTGGATCCGACGTGCGCTCGATGTTTCTGATTCAGCCCACATCATCCGGCGAGTCGTGCTCAGTTTCGTCGTTATTTTTATCACTTTATGTATGCAACTAGGACTGACAAGCAACCAGGGGAAGTTAATGCAGTATCTACTAGTTGTTTACCAACATGTTGGATACAATAGCCCCAACTTTGATTTCTTTAGGCCGAGTCATTTTTTGAAATTAGTCGCATACATAAGGATGTCTTAAAGGTTCATCATATAAGTTCCCGACTGCCACCAGAATTATTGCTCCTGGCACAGGATATCCTGAAAACATGCCCTACGTACCAACAACTAAGCGACTTGTCAGTTCGCGAGCTTAGCCTTTGTGAGCGTAAGAGAGTACAAAGCCTATTTAACGCAGAGCAATTAAGCGATCTCACCGCTACGCAATTATTGCAAGCCATGCAAGCTCTGATAGGTGATAACCCTCCAGAGAATTCTAGCTTTATGCAGCTATTTATGCAACGGCTTCATACATATGTACAACAGATATCGGCCAACGCTCATCAGGATATTGAACTGAAAGACTTAGCCCTTAAGACTGCCAAGGTAATGAAGACACAATCGCCAACGATCTCAACTTTATCGTCTCCTGCATCAACGAACGCACTCGTAAAAGCCGTACGCTCCCTACAGGAACAAATGGCTTCATTGCCAGATGAAGGAGCAACTCTCGACCTAACTAACGGCGTACTCAGAGTGTTAGTCCTTTCCGTGGCATTTGCTCGTACCACCAGATGTTCCGTAGGAGGACTCAACAATGTATAAAGCTGTGTCATTTTTCCAACTCGGGAAACGAACACGGCAGCTCGTAATGGCGGCGACGCAAGCTGGCATATGTGATCCAGGTCACCTCTTTTACTTGCGGGACCTAAGATGTGGCATACGATGCCTCATAGACACTGGCGTTCAAGTCAGTGTGGTTCCCCCACGTCCGGAGGGCCTGAAGCTCGGTATACAGCCTGCAGGCAGTAAACGGCACGCCAATCTGTACCTATGGAGTACGTTCTATCACGCTGAATCTTGGTCTCGGTGGGCCATTTACTTGGATTTTCATCGTAGTTATAATGCCAACTGCAATCCTAGGCCTTGATTTCTTCCGGCATCATGGTATTCTCGTAGATCCCAAACGCTGTCAGTTCATGGATGGCCTAAGGCAGCTATCACATGCTGGCTTCAAAACTTCCATTATGTCTATGAGTCCGCAGCTTGTCCTACCACAAGCTCTTCCAATGTATTTGGATTTGTTACGTGAACTTACCAGTATAACGAAGCCAGGATACCAACCTAGTGATATCAAGCACGTGATGGTTCACAGGATAACGACAGCAGATAGTCCGGTTTTTCATCAACTACTGCGGTTAACGGCTGGTAAAAGTTCTTTAGCGAAGGCCGAATTCAACCACATGCCACAGTTGGTAGTAATACGTACACCCAGCAGTATGTGGGCATTGCCGCTGCAAATGGTCCTGAAGAACAAATCTGGAGATTGGAGACCTTGTGGGGATTATCGGCGACTGAACGCCTTCCCTATCACAGACACATATCCCATTCCGCATCTCAAGGATTTCTCGTCCACGCTGTACAGAAGGAGTGTTCAGCAAGATAGATTTAGTGCAGGCATACCATCAGATTCCCGTCCATCCTCAAGTTGTTCCTAAGGCTGACGTCATCCCTCCCTTCGGCTTATATAATCTCTTGCGAATATCATTTAGTCTTAGCACTGCATCTCAGACGTTCCAATGCTTTTAATGGAGTAGGTCATTCGCGAGCTATATTTCGTTTTCCTCTTCATTGACGATATCTTGATCGTAAGTCGAAACCAGGAGAAACATTTGCGACATCTGCGACAACTTTGTGCATGATTTGCGCATTATGGGTATTTATGAACGTCCCTAAGAATCAATTCGGAGTTGATGCGGTCGACTTTCTTGGCCATTGTGTTTCCTCTGCCGGAATTGCACCCCTACCTGATGGAGCGGCAGCTATCACTTAGTACCCCGTACCTGCTTCCCTCAAAAAGATACTCCGGTTCGTTGGCATGGTTAGCTTCTACAGCATATTCATTCCGCTCTGTTCAGAGTTAGCCCAGCCACTTACCAAGCTACTCAAATTGGAAGCTAAATCATTCAGCTGTAGGGAATCAGATAAAAACGCATTCAGTTATCTAAAACACCAACTAGCAACTGCCACTCTCCTCAAGCTGCTAGACCGTAAGTCCCGGTTACAGTTAACGGTTGATGCCTCAGTTGCAACTGGAGGTGGTGTGCTACAACGGCGACAGAGGTGAATTGTACCCGATTGCCTTTTTCTCTAAGAAACGACAGTCTGCCGGACGACGCGATAGTACTTTCAGCAGAGAACTCCTGGCTATTTATCTCAATGTGAGTCATTTCCGACATTACTTGGAAAGACGTACATTCATGGCATTCACCGACTGTAAGCCCTTAAAGTATGCACTACGTTCCGCTTCTGATAGTCTTTGCCCACGAGAAAGTAGACAACTGGATTACATTACCCATTTTACCTCTGACATTCGGCATTTGTCCGGTGCGAATAACGCAGTAGCAGATTCATTATCCCGGGCGAAATCAACACCTTATTTGAGAAATTACCGTTGATCTTCAGGAATTAAGCAGAGCACAGCGTCAGCGTAAGCAGTTCCTCCAACAGCTGCAAGGAACCAATTTACAGGTGAAATCCATTCCGCTGCCTGATAGTTCGGGTGTTCTGATGTGTGACATTTCTGCAGGAAAGTCACAACCTCTAGTTCCATCGAACTATCGGCGAATAATTTTTGATTCCTTACATGGTCTATCACATCCAGACATTTGCACAACACGCAAACTCATTGCTGATCGTTATGTGTGGCCAGCACTAAACGAAGACGTGCAGACCATGGTGAGAAATTGTCTCCGCGGTCAAAGTTCGAAGGTACAGCGCCATACATAGGCACCATTTGGTATTTTCGTCGTTCCTGATGTTCGTTTCAGTCAAGTTCATATCTACACCGTCGGCCGGCTACCGCCGTCGAGTGGATATAACTATCTACTGCCTTGTATCGATCGCTACACTTCTTGGCCTGTGGTAGTATCCATTGCAGACGTTTGCGCAGAGACGGTAGCACGTAACTTTGCGGCCCATTGCATGGCGCATTATGGTGTACCGTCCGCCATTACAAGTGATCGCGGTGCGCAATTCGAATCGACGCTCTTTCGAGCGTTGACCAATACTCGCGGAACCAAGTGAATAAGAACAACTGCGTACCACCCATCAGTGAACGGGTTAATCGAATGTTTCCATCTCCACCTCAAAACATCTTTGATGACATGTTCCGACCCTACTCGTTGGACCAAAACCCTACCGCTAGTTTTATTAGGTCTTCGAACAACACCTAAAACTAATTTAAGTTGCCATGCAGCGGAGCTGGTATACGGTACCACGTTAAAGATTCCGGCCGACCTCGTTCAATCATTCGATGCCAGCGCTCTAGATCCTTCAAACTTTGTCCATCACCTGCGTTCATTTATGCATGATCTGCAATTAATTTCCACAAGCACACTAACTAACAAGGGTTACATATCAAAAGCAGTGTCACGTGATCGCTGCTTTCCAACGGGTTGTTCATTGTTACTGGGTCCTTCAAAGTTCTTTACTGGTAAACAAAATGTCAAGGATGGCTGGTTTGTTCCGTGTTCTAAATTTAACATGTAAGGAATGATATCAGCACACTAGCTCTCGAACTCAATTTAATCTGCTGCCTTTATGGCGCCTTCCGTTTACCTTTCAGAGTTGCGTTCCATTATATTCACTGGAGAAGACCAAGAAACCGATGGGGACAGTTGACCTTTCTACAAGTTGCTCAACACAAGTTCCCGCCTCCTCCTGGAGTTCTTTCTGGACAGTGTATGTTACAAACATTACTCAATGGTACTTGACTTACTTTCCACTTGCATAGTCTGCATTAAGAAGTTCAACGGTCCTCTCATATAAGTTTTACTAATTAAAGAATTATGTGAAGTAAAGTGATGTTTACACTGTAATGCATGTATGCTTCACTACTCGGTCTTTTGCGGTTGTCACAGCTTCTGCACATACCGCCTCTCCAGCAACAGATACGTGCAAGAACATAGACCACATTACACGCGCATTCTGTTTTAGATCAGTTGAAACTAGCTATCATTCTTAACCTACTACTGTCAAGGTGTGGAACAGCTCCCATTAAGCAAGGAAATTTGCCACAGTGTCAACGATGAACAGGACATTTCAGTCAGCTCCCAAAATCATGATAACTGAATTCGTTGTTCGACATTCGCACAGGATACCTTGTGACTACCCCCATACACATTAGAGGACTCCTTAGAACGATGAGATTTCCTGACCAACTGTCCAATTGCTTTTGGCGCAACATACGGACTGGGATGTTTGCACTCTCTGGTCCTATCTTGAATACAGTAGTCACTCGTATCAGCAAGGGTTCGATTAAAAAACTGCTCGGTATTACGCGTTTCTGGTGTTGCATATCACTGCAAACGGCCATATCATAGGCCTTAATACTTAAGTGACCTGGATTGCGATGCGAAGAGATGTGTTTACAATTGTCACTCATCCGGTTTAAACACGAAGGTCGATAGACATGCGAGAGGTGTTCAATAATCCATTATGAGACCGTTTAAAATAAATATTGCGTGAGTGGATTGTGACGCGCAATCTCAATGTGAGCCATGATTCGGTTTGAATTGCATATCGGTCAGTCCATTTACCGGGACTGTATCTGAAACCGCAAACTATTGAAGGTTACTCGTGCACCACCTGGCATTCAACAACTGGTTTCTCATTTGGTTGTGATCTCCAGGTAGAGAAAACACCACTGTGATTGGAAACGGCGGCTTAGGAACCATCAAATAAATTCATTGTCGCCATGCCACCGCTACACCACTGTTATCTTACTAATTGACGAATGCACAAGTGCGAAGCCGTTCGTGAAGTACAATGTTACGAGCGAACAAAACCCAAAGTTTAGCCGCCATTCTGTTGTATTAGCCATGCGCGCCAGTAGCACACCAATAGCAACTGAACGACAAACGACACTAGTTTCTATGTAACAACTCTCGCGCCCTGTTACTCAAACTGATTGTGGTGTTTCGAATGATGTCTAAAGATGTGCAAGAACCCTAACCACCATGCCGCACTTAACTCATCTTTATCCAGATAACCTGCCTTGCTGCTACTTGTTACTTTGTTAACTGGACTTCGTATTCATGTGCTGAATAGCTTTCACGTTCCGGTTGCATTCAACGATCGCAAGATGAAGGATGAGTAGTCTGAAAAATATGAACAGAATGAATTCAAAAGCTCGTTCGATGATTCACGAACAAATAAGGTCGCATATGAGCTAAATAACAAAAGCAAGGTGCGAAGTAGCAAGGAACTGCAAGCTGAGAATAAATTTGGTATGTGTTATATATCGCTCCCTTCAACTGTCATGCACGGCAGCCAAGGCACGTTTGTCTGTCTGCCGTTCTCCAGCTTTGTTTTATCTTTTCGTTGAGGAGCCGACTTAGCCGCTGGGATGTCTTGAGTCAACTTCCTTCCACTGAGGAAGGTATGTGTCAATGGCCAAGCTTGGTGGTTGCACGATGTTAAGACCTTTACAACATTTACTGTTTCCCGGGTAATAGAAAATAACTACTGCATGATGCCAACACTATCCTGGTGGATGCAGGAATGACGCTCCGCGTTCACATGGGAGTTGAAACTTAAAGACAAGCGACTATTGAAGCAAGGTTGGGGAGGGCCGAGGATTGGGTGTTGAAAACTGGCGGGATAAAAGTGAAGTTGGAACGGGACGATAAGGGTGAAAAAGCGCAAGAACGGGAATAAGAAGACGGCAAGGCTTGAGCAGTAGCATCCAAGCCGCTATCCACCATGCTCGATGCAGCAGATAGGGGACCGTTGAATATCCTGCGGTGGCCAGACCATCAGAAATTTGTTTGAAATGAGCTTCATTGTGTTGCGTGGGCAGAATACTGGTAGGTTGCCCAGGCCTAGACAGGAGAAAGATTAGGGTTCTCAACCAAAGCCTTTGGTTCAAAAACCTGTCCGCAAGGCAGCGGGTTTGGCGCTGGGCTACAAGGAGTCCGTTTTAAGGAATATGGAGCCGCCCTCATTCCAACCCCCAACCTAGAGCACCAGGAGGCTGATTTTGTCTGGCCTCTAACCATTGACCAATCTGGTATGAGCGGCTATGAAGGTGCAAAAATGCACCACCCAGTATAGCTCAATGGATCACTGAGGCACACAAACCATCGCACCACGGTACTGTCTAGCCGCATTGCCAGCCTGGTGGATACTAAAAAGTGAAACCGTACGACTTTACTTCCCTTCTCCATTGTTTCGCTAGAGTCATCCTTTTTGAAAACAGCCGAGTAATTCCCAACCACTGCGGGTGCATGTATACGTTAGGTGTTGAATGGTCGCGGGCATTACATGTGAAGTCAAACACCGTGTAATTAACAAGAGTCGGTCCATTAGAGCGATAGCAGTTGCTATTGTGTAATCAAATGCATTACTTCATCTGGTGCGGTACCTCTTGTGTTACCAATAATCGTTGTCACTATGAGGGACGTGATAATGAGTCCAACACTAGTCGATTGCCATGCAGTAAACTTACCGATTGAAATCCTTCCATAAACAGACTGAATAACCTAGTCGACTTGAACTTAGGGATGATTTCCCCTTAGATTCTCGTTGTATCAAGACAATCAGTCGATAGGTGGACTGAGAAAACTTGAAAACCCCCCAATCTAACATTCCTTGGATGAACTAGCAAGGCATCCCAGGTCTTGGACTGTGCGACTTCACCTGTTTGATTGTGTTTGACCTCAGAGACAGGTTGTATTTCACCGTCTAGAGCAGTGTATCTCAACATGTTTTAGGTTGTTACCCAAAACGGCTTCACGATTAACAAATACCCCAAAAGTTTAGTTTACTAAGATAATCACTTCATTAACCAGGACATTTTCTGGTTCAAATTCCGAACATTGCCACTATTGTTAATTACTTCCGAAGGTTCAAATAAAAACATCTGTCTTTGATCAACTTTTCATCAGACTAAGAGGTAGTGTACTTTTATGTTGTTGTGTCGCCACTGAGGCCTTCACCCTAGGACCGCAAGAAGAAGTCCAAAGACGAGACAGGAAGAGACTTGTATACATGAAATCGCATTTGCTCATATAGTTTTGAAGACAAAATGAAGGGGAGCTACTAAATTATACTTGAGCCAACCAACAGAAGGAAAAACATCAACTGCTACGGAAAAAACAACCGTGTACTCAAGAGCAAATCGTTTATTTCCTTATAAATAGCATCACGGGACCTCAAGCGTAAAGCGAACATCCATTTACAGTGACGGGCACTGGCCAAGCAGAATAACGAAATGTAGAGCTTAAACAAATGTCACGAAACAAACGATAATAAGAAATACAGACCAAAAAATTAAAAACTAATACAATAATTGTGTGACAACTAAATATTTCCTTAACATAACCAAGTAGGAAAGTGATGCGGAAAAACCAATGGAATGTGTCTTGCAAATGGCACTGCTGAAGAGGACACGGAGATGAGCGTCCATTAAAAATGACGTGTGTGTACCAATCGCGCTAACACAGTGGAGCGTTTAAACAACAGTCAAGAAATAGAAAATAGGAACAATAAAGAATGGCTATTAAGCTCGTTCACAAAAAATGAATGTCTAATAGCTATTCGCCTAATATATCTGACGATTGATGCTGCTTAATTCCAACAATTTCTGGTATGCCTGGTGCGGTTTCGGATAATACACGTCGTAAGCCGTGCTCAAAGTTAACTCGGTTCCTTGCTTTTGCTTTCATTGTCCGCAATGCCGAAAATCCCCTTTAACAGCTATAAGTTGTGGCGAATGGGATCAGTATTATCAAGGCACCTCCCAGTTCGAAGAATCTGAGGGCATACCGGACGCACTGCGGCTTGACTCAAACTAATCAGAAGTACTTACACTTGGATATAGTACTCCTTTTATGCTTATCCAATTTTATTTCCAGTCATAAATCCGATGGTACAGTAGCTGAACCACAGCTTGTTCTATATATATATATATATATATATATATATATATATATATATATATATATATATATATATATATATATATATATATATATATATATATATATATATATTATATATATATATATATATATATATATATATATATATATATATATATATATATATATATATATATACTCACGTGAATTAATGCAGGCTTCTGTAATCTATGTGACATTATTGTAAACATTAAAAATAAACTCATTAGTAACGATATTAAAAGCCATAAAATTATTTCGGTCGACTGATCTTGCTTCTTACCAAAAGCACAACATGCATGTCATAAACCCAATACTTAATGAGCACTGGCCTCATACCTACCCTAGCTGCGTTGGTTGTGTGCCCAAACTCAAAGTTTTTGTTATTCCAACTACGACATGGTATCCATGCGTCCTGAACACTAAACACTTGTTTTATCTATTATACCTTGTAAACGTTCGCTCGCTCCTTTACCTGGTCGGCTGACCAATGTTCCCATTTCAGTGTGCACTCCAATCATTAATTCGACTCTGCAAATGACTGCCTGATTCAACAGATTGACGGTCGAAGAGCAAACGGATGGAGACGCCAGCTAACTATACTACTTTGCAAACTTGTATGTGTATTTCAGGCAATTAAACTTAGTACCGGAAATGGCATGACACTGATTACTCATAATGATTACACACTGATGACTATACGACAGTCAATAGCTAATTAGTTACCTGTTTTGATACGGATGATTTTGTTATTAATTTTGTTTAGCGATGGAATGATGGTTCAATCCTCGTGCTTATATTTACTCCCGCAAAATTCCATTTTACTCCCTTGGGTGTAATTACCCTAGGTTGAGAACAACTGGCCTAGAGGCACTACGTCTGTTTTCTTTAACCACGCGATGACTTTATTGATTGCTTCCACACACCATGGCTCTTTCATTTGTATGATGGGCCAGATTGAAATACTTACCCCCTTAACGCGTGAATCTGACAACCGCAAGGTCATTTTACCCGTCAACTAAAATCATAAACCAAATTGCCCGCCAATAAATCTCATAAAACTAGTTTGTTTACCAACTAAGTAATCAGCCTGGCTAGATGTTCTGATCGAAGCCATGGGCCTGCAACTACCTACCAAACATGTTAGCTACCTGAAGTAATTGACTACTCGAGTAGCGATATCAGGTGTTTAAAGTCAAATTTCCCGTCAAATTTCCCGGTGTAACTTGTAGTGGAACTAAAGTAGCCACGTCGTTCGGAGTGCTACAGTGTGGTTTGACAGACCACCAAAGGAGAGTTCATAACTGCTTCTTAATACGCGCCGCATTGCCGGAGCCGTCCTGACTGCAGCCACCTAAAGATTTATGCACTTAAAAGGCATTAGGTTAATTTCGTAGAGCTTAATACAATACTGTAGGTGTACAAACTCAGTGTAATGCAGACGTTGTGACGTTGACCTAGATAGCACCAGCGTCCGGACATGTCACGTATCTTGTTTGAATGAGGAAAGGTACATTTCGCTGCCCATCAGATTTCATATCTCAAGTTAATGCTTCGTCTTGGAATTTCTCACAACTGTACGTATCAAACGGAGCTTTACCTATCAGTTCGATATGCAACTAGCCAAATGACATCACAACCTACAGATGGTTTGTCGGCGGCCTGCATTACACTAATCATACGCCTCATGTCCGACATAGGCCTGAGGCAACAAGACTAGAAGGTATGCGCATGACAGATGCGGCATGTTCGTTGCGGGCCCACATTCCATTAATGCACGTATCACACAGGGACCAATGAAATCTTCAGAGAGAACCCAAAATTTCGGGGAAACACATATGTACTGTACGTACCAGTAAACCGCGTACTTTTGTGTGGTATTGACGCTTGTGGGGGTGATGTATGCTAGTCCGTTAGTGGTATACCGTTGAAAAGAGCACGAACTACAGAGGTTTATAGGCTGGCGAACATGCCGTAGCGCACCTCATCGTAGAACTAAATTTCTTTATTCCATCTCTGTTAAAAATGCGGTGCGTCAACCCTTCACATACAGTGAACATAAGCTCCCGGTGCCAAGAACCTAGGTTAAGATATGAAAATGATATATACCGTCAAAGAAAACCCATACGATTGGAATGAAAAGGTCAAGCGGGCGAAAACACATTCAATTATATTAATCATGATTAGCAGGGTTTTAGTTGAAATATTTAAGGTATTCATCCCAGTAGTTCAAAAGCTAGATAGCACAGCCTGGTCCGGAAAAGCACCAGATGTGTTTCGCAATATTGGGGCTCGTCAGTGCTGCGCATTCCCATGGTCCCTTAAATATTACAACTAAAATCCTGCTACTCACGACTAATATAACATAAATGGCCTCAACTAGTTTAAAATACTATGGATATAGCGTCTAGCGAGAGGACGTCATCACCAGACAGGCTAACCACTGTCACTGACAGTGGAAGATCGGTGTTGCTAACTCCCTGTTAGATTGCAAATTTTGTAGTCCCTCGTGGCTCAGTGGCTTAAGTTACTGGATAATTGGTATCTGACTCTAGCGGTCATTAGTTCGATCCCCAGTAGGTGAACGAGAGATTACGCACCACTGACGAGCACCAGTAGTGCGAAACGCGTCTGTTGCTTTTCCGGACTAGGCTGTTCTATGTAGCTTGTGAACTACTGGGATGAATAACTTAAGTATTACGTTTGATTATATTTCAGCTTCAGCGATGAGGTTCATAGCAGCAGTGTAGGAATTCGAAATTGCTTGGCCATTATCAAAGTGCGGTTGAAGAACGTGACAGGCTTAATCCGCCGCCCAAGCATTATCTCGCAGTTCCTGGCTAGTACTATTAAGATGAGGCCTTTTTCATGTCTAGCCGCTAAAGCACTCTCGTGCAATACCTAACTAGGCAATAGCAGAAGGAGTGTCCAGTCAACTAAAATAAAGAACGTGCTTTCTGCATCCATCACGGGAGAATGTTTAGCCGTGACACACATGCTCTCAGCGATACAGCAAGCTATAAAGGTACTTCAGAAAACAACGGATCAATAATTGAAGAACAACATCTGCATAGTATAGTCCGGTTGTTAATTATTAGACAACTTTGTTTTGGACTAGCAAAACTCGCGCTAGGTAAGTGATAACTGACGTACGGTACACTCATGTACGCGTATCCAGGTATTTGCACTTTTATTTAGTTGACAATGGTGTCACCTATACCGACAATACATGGTAACTACTGTTGATGCTAGTCTCTTACAAGAAGCGATACGAGTGGATACAAGTATATTAACAAACGTTAGATTTGATGCACCGCTACACTTAGATTGCATTTACGAATGGTCAACGAGGAACAAGCTTCAAATGAACATAGCTAAGTGCAAAGTGATACTACGTCACCAGCCGGTGAGCGCTTACAAGATTGGAGACCACACCTAGGAGAAGGTTTCTCAGGAGCGTGACCTGGGTGTATTGGTACAGGAAGATATCGGATGTTCAAAACAAGCAGAGAAGGCGACGAGAACCGGCAATCAACACTTCGGCCTTCTTCGCAGAGCCTTCGGTCCGTTTGAACCCTCAATCTTTCCCCAAATGCTTGACGCCTACGTGCGACCTCACGTGGAGTATGCTATTCAGGCGTGGCAGCCGTGGCAGCAAAAGGATTTTGTTGCTCTCGAGATTCCTCTACGAAGGGCAACCAAGAACGTCAGGGGCCTCTTTCATCTGCCCTATCAGCTTAGACTGAAATTTCTAAGAATCTACAGCAGTTGATATCCGCTTTCGCAGGGGGATCTCATATTGGTTTACCAAATTTTGTAAAAGCCAAACCACATTTGCCGTCCGCTACCGGAATTGAACCACAACACTAACCTACTAGGTCACCCACTGAAATTGACAATTCAGCATAGCCGACTTGAATGCCGTAGAGATTTCTTTTCGCTCCTCGTGTGCCAGCCTTGGAACGCCCTCCCCCAATTATGTCGTCTCTGCTCCCAATCTGGCGATATTTAAAAAACTTGTTGGCGATGCATTGTCTCACTTACATTTCATTTCATGGCTTGTTAGTCAGGGGCTACAAAACGCAATCAAACGGCGTTTTGCCAAGCGCTTGACCGATGGATTAATGGATTTATACGTTTAATACGCGAACATCTCCGCTATTCCACATAACTCTATGGTGAGTCCACCACAAGGGTTTTCACTTTACCACGCAATTCCCTTTTCGCATTAATTTCCATCCCACGGGACTTGTTAAGCAATGCTTTATTACCCGTAATAAACCATTGTTTCATTGTTCCATTGTACATTGCGACGTGTTTTAACCACCTAGAGATTAGGCTGAAGTCTCTGCTTAATAGACCAGACAAAATCCCTGATGAGCAGTACGTCCATTGTGGAAGAACACAGTAAGTGACGAAGCGAAGTGTCAAATCATGAGGGACAGAGGAAGCTCACAGGTTTGAGACGCAGAACAATAATCTGCTTTTTGGAAAGTTTCTCTGATGTAGTGGGACAAGATAAATCGTAGCTATGCATGACACCCAAGTAATTTACTGAGGTGGAAGGGTTCAACCTCCCGCCATCTAGATTACGTTCCGGGCATTGCTGGAGGATTTGTTGAAACCGATCGCTTCTGTGCGGTGAACAAACGACAGCATTACATTTTGACACGTTACGCGGCAGTTGTTGGGTTTTTACTCAAAACGTGGGATCTTTAAATATACTCTGTAGTCTAACAGAAAGGCAGTGGTTAGTTGTTTGATGCCAACGACAATGTCATCTGAGTACCTCAGCAGCATCGCTTCCTCAGGAATTTATATTAAGCTGACATAGTCGGAAAATAGAACTAATGAAAGCATAGCTCCCTGAAGAACACCGGTTTTCTATTGGGTGCGATGAGTTTCTGTCTCTAAATTGGGCAACCTGCGTACGACCGGTCCAATAATTCCTCAAAGATGGACGATGGAAGGAGGTATTCCAGTATATAGTAGATGGTTCAACAGCAATTCGCGGTTTACGCAGCCGTATGCGTTGCTGTATTCTAGAAATATGACTCGGGTGAACTTGATTCTTTGATCCAGGGGTGGCAGAATCGAGTGCAAAAGGAAGGCTACTGCGTCTTGGGCTGACTTTGAACGGCGGTAGGCAAATTTAAGTGATTCATTTGATTGCCATTTTGTCAACATCTTATGTGTGATATTTTCGAACACTTTTTAGCTTAACGAAGTACAAGCAATTGGCGCATATTTGCTTTAATCCTATAGTGTTATCGGTGTAAACTTGACGTTACTCCAGCAGTTGGCAATTATAGGTTATTAACTGCACAATGTATGTAAAGTGGCAGGAGGTTCGGCCAGGAAGTCAGCAACTTTCTTGAGAACAACGGGAGACAGACCACTGGACCACTTGCTGTCTCCGAGTGAAGCTGTTTAGTAATTTGTGGATAGTGCCGCTGCCGACAGGGAGAAGTGCATCCGCAAACAATTTAGGTTGAGGAAAAGATGATTCAGAGAGCAGATAGTTGTTGCTGTTACAGAAGTCATGATTCAGCTTTATCCATATCCACCTCGGAGGCTAACGTACGTCGAGTAAGCCCGCTCAGTGGTTTTAACATCCTCCTGTGTGCAAGGCAGGTGTTATTCCCAACTGTGGCCTGAAAGTATATGTTTTTGAGACGGTGCAACGCCTGCTTTATAAACATTGATAATAACATTGTTCTATGAAGGATGTTTGGGAGTAACGTAAGTTTCGTAGAAGGTAGAAGCCACGATTAAACTCTACACGAAAATCTGCCTCAACGAGGAATCGAACCGCGGTCCACGAATTTCCGGTCCGCGGCTCTACCACTGAGCTACCGAGGGCCGACGATTAGGTGCGGAATTTAACACGTGACTTCTGCTTGGTGCGCGAGGTATTGCCAATGACCTCACAGTAACTGTCCTGGTGTTGTGTCCTGGTGTAAATTCCGCACCTAATCGTCAGCCCTCGGTAGCTCGGTGGTAGAGCAGCGGACCGGAAATTCGTGGACCGGGGTTCGATTCCCCGTTGAGGCAGATTTTCGTGTAGAGTTTAATCGTGGCTTCTACCTTCTACGAAACTTATGTTACTCACAAACATCCTTCAAATAATCTACCATCGCCCTTTGGACTTCGGATGGACAGGTACTTCGGTCCACTGGGAAGTGACGAGTAAATGAGCCGATCTGCAACAACAGGACAGTTACTGTGAGCTCATTGGCAATACGTCGCGCACCAAGCAGAAGTCACGTGTTAAATTCCGCACCTAATCGTCAGCGCTCGGTAGCTCGGTGGTAGAGCAGCGGACCGGAAATTCGTGGACCGGGGTTCGATTCACCGTCGAGGCAGATTTTCGTGTGGAGTTTAATCGTGACTTCTGCCTTCTACGAAACATTGTTTTTGTGTCATTTTTTCATTTTAATGCTTTCTCCTTGTATCTATGTAGCCACTTCAGGTGGGGGGAAGAGAAAGGGTTCTCATGGACGTACCGAGTTTCGCATGAAGAGCAAATGTCAAAACAAACTTTCAAGTAACTCGTCAACTGTTAGCAATACGCGAATACATTAGTGTCAAAAACAAACCAAGTGGTGGATGAGACCATTTCTCGCGGTTGATCAGTCTTTTGTGCGGACCACTGCCTCCACCTGAACCTGCGGACTTTGCAAGGATTAGTTACATCAAAGTTTGTCTTACAGTAGTCCCAGGAC
The DNA here is from genome assembly GCA_944474145.2 of Dicrocoelium dendriticum. Lineage (NCBI taxonomy): Eukaryota > Metazoa > Platyhelminthes > Trematoda > Plagiorchiida > Dicrocoeliidae > Dicrocoelium > Dicrocoelium dendriticum. The sequence continues at coordinate 33,705,090 of OX104059.1, read as the reverse complement.
ACTTTAATTGTTCAGTGACCAGAGGTGCCTAACGGCTTCTTGTTACACACAGAGAACAGCTTCACGTTGTTAACAAATATTAGCGCAAGTCGCATTAGACCTAGTGGGGCAATTTGTGATGTTTCGTAGCCCAAGACTTGTGAGAAAGCGGTCACAAATCGGTTTAATTACCAGCAAAAAATGCATCGTGAACAATCGAGTTGTTCGATTACGGACGCGGTAAACTCAATGTAATATACCGCTGCTTCGAGCTTTGCACTAGCGAGAACATATAGCTATTAGTCAGTAAGACTGAACGGTACGCACGGATACATCTTGGCTTACACTTAAGAAGTATCAACTAATACGTTGAGAAGAAAAGCAAAACAAACCTTAAGTAGATACGCACCAAGAAGTGTTGGTGTAAATGGCGACTCTAACCCCATGGTTACGATAGATTCAAGAGCGGTTAACCAGATGACATTTGAATCCTTTTACCGGTACAAGTGGGTTCTACACCACATCGTGAAGCCAGGCCTTTTCTTAGAAATATGAGGCAAAGCTGCGTATATTTTCGGCTCGTGATGGTATTGTTACTTTATCCATTTGCATGAAATCGAAAGGCTGTTTGCAGCAAGAGAGCTAGGTTCATGGAAATTAGGTGTTGACCGCTCGAAAACACTGTGCAACCACGACGCATTTCCACATCATTTTATCTCAGCAGGTGGAGATAGCAGGTTGTGAACTCGCGACCATTGGAATAGTAGCCTGATCCTCTACCCCTTTGGCCACCGAGTCAAGACGTACAACCCTTGACACAACGGGTAGTGGATAATTGGGGGGCCATTTTGTATTCCACGTTGTGTGATTGGATTGCGACGCACCACGAGCCACATTGAAGTGCAGCTTGGTCATTGTAACCGTAGCCGTCGTGCCCTGGTAACCAAAGGGGTAGAGGTTTCGTTTACTATACCACTGGTCGCGGGTTCAAAGCCTGCTATCTGCAGCTGATGAGATAAAATGATATCGAGGCGCGTCGTGGTTGTGCAGTGTTTTCAGGCAAGCAACCCTTATTTCAATCTGCTTTGGGTACGGTCCCATTGGTAGCGGTGGTCAAGATTTACTACAATGTGAATCGCGGTCCATATTGCGATTGTGCGTCGCAATTCAGTCGCACAGCGTGAAACCCAACATGACTTTCCAATGAGCTATGCTCATGGCTCACAGACTTTCTTCCGAAGAACAACTTCCACCCAACGCTGTGTTTTCTTGTACACATTGCGCTTCTTGTAAATACGTTCCATTTGATTCTTTATAGCTTGGCTGTTCGCAAAAGCACACCTTGTGAGCACGTAAAGATATGACAATTTCAGAATATCGCGCTTATAGGTCAACATGATAACAATTGTTACAAGTGGAACATTGCTAGTTGGTATGAAACCAAAAGCGTGTGTTAAAAGTGCCGAAGAAATAAAGCGTAGAGCACAGCCAAATTTGAAGGCTCCGCGGGGTTATAAGGAGATCCGGCAGGTGACCTGTTACGGGTGTTTTTCTGGTCACGACTAATATGGTTGCGACATTGATTCGTTCAGGTGGGCAAAATTACTGAAACAAATAGATCTTTCTTGCCACCTGGTCATTTAAGACGTGGTCTCATCTTTGCGAATTAAATTTCGATGAACCCATCAATGTTATTGATGCCTTCTGAAATTTAACAAAATTATCAGTCTAAGTGGTCACCACCTGAAAGGGGCTACGGATTATTGTCATTGGAAATGTCCTCGGATTTATCTACTTCCAAGTTGCCAGACGTGGAAAGCTACAGCAACTTAGTTAGTCCCTGTGCCCACATTATCCATTAGTAACTAACAACAACTGTGCATGAAACCGTTTACACGGCTAGTTAGAGCCCATATTTACCACGGAACGACCTAACACAAACAGAATGTTTTCACCGTCCTCCCCGAAAAAAGCGCTCGGTGGATTTACGTTCGTGTTCATGTTAACAATATAGTGAAACTATGGGTACGCAATAAACTTCGTTGGTAAGGCTTACTTTTGCTCATGCGCTTCCTAGCCAGACCAACCTATAAAACGTGTAAAAATGTAACCTTTTCACGGGTACAAAAGCAGTGTTCGACTAACAACTTGACGGCGGTGGTCAGCTATATTCACTATGCATTGTTGACCGCCTGAGCAGGAGGGAATAATCAACATCACCATAAAGTACAGAGGTACATAGTTAAAATTTACATCCTCGTCGAACTGCATCGGTGGACAAACTAGAGAAGCACTGGATCAATGATCTGTCAGTATATCACCACCACTGGCCCCAGCGGGCCATGTTTTTGCCCTCCACGACGGGTCATACAACCTAGGAAATGGCTAGTGCCTTTTCCTGGTGGCCCTGACTAGGTGAGTGGTGCAGGCTATGAACGTGTAGACATTAGACTCAGACACACAATGTAAGCAAAAGGATCCATGGAATGGCCTGCTGGATCGATCCAAGCGCAACAGCATTGAAAATGCACTTAGAGCATTAACGAACAGGCTCGCTACTTTGACTGCTCTGCAACGGGTTACGCCTCCTGCAAGCATCGATGGACGATGGCGACTTGCAGAGTTACGTATTTGTTAATGTTTGCAACATAAATGGTTACAAGAACATTATGGTCAGACTCAGGAACTAATCCCTAAACATACTGGAATTAGTCAGAAAAGGTGCTTTCTCTGCTAGCAATGACTTCAATCAGGTTAGTGGATATCTCCCGGAAACATTCCGTGTTACCGGATAACGTCGATATTCACCACTGTACAATCTCAGGTCCTGTAGTTTGCGTTGTTAAGGGAGGTGAAAGAACCCTCTAACGAGTTTGGTTGCTCTACGTTTGGAAGCTATAAGTGCAGCAACGTTGAGATTGTGCCAAGGACGCCAGGCCTGGATCACTTAGTTCACTTGGGGTCACACATAGAGTTTCAGTATTTGAGAAAAGCAAGACGGCTCCATATTTCCGTAGATCCCCCGTAAAAGTCCAAACTGCCGACTGGCTATTCTCGATGCCTTTTCTGCCTGTTTCGAGTAGCCTAGGTCATTCTGCATGCTTAACTCGAGATCGATTTATTGGGAAGCACATCTTAAATGCTGATCTGCAAGTCGATATTTATTGGTTTGCTGATGACATGTGCTTACAACTTTGCGTTTTATCACGTTGAACAGAAGTTGGTTTTCGGATGACCACTTATAGGCGCTGTCGAGGTCGCTCTGCAGTTCTGTTTGATCGTCCACTGTCATGTTGTGATGCCATATTTTGACATGGTCTGCAAGTAATAAGCATTTTGATTGGAGTATTCTAGCAAGTTCGTTAGTAAATAATAAGAAAATACCTGGCCTCAGTACCGATTCTTGGAGCACACCACAATGGACTTCAGTTGGGTTGAAACTGGAGCCGCGAACTCTCATATTCATTTGACGTTCAATGAGGAAGTTGCTTATCCAATCAAGCATGGGGTCACAGATTCCATGGCTTCGAAGTTTGTGAAGGAGAATGTGGTGATCCAGGAAACCGAACGCTTTGAAGAAATCAAAGTACACGACCTTAACTCCTACTCCGACATTGAGTGATTTTTCCCATCTTACTCGACCTAGCAGCAAGTTTGTGGTGCAGGAAAGATTTCGGCGGAATCCGTTCTGCCGGAACATTATGAGAACCTCTGTCCTAACGTCTTCTTTTATTTTGAATAACACTGGGAGGAGAGTGATTGGACGACAGTTCGAGGGTTCCGCACGATTTACAATTTTGTAAGTAGCAGTGCTGATTCCATGTTTCCCCATTGTGGGAACCTGCATTGCATCGACATCGTCGAAAAAACTGAGCTAATGGTTCGGCAATGTTTGCGGCGGCTGTCATCAATGCCTTCGGTCTGTAGTCGTTCACGCCAGGAAATCTGTGCACGCGTAGTGACAGTAATCATTTCCCTGCATTTGCGGTCGTTCACGATACGTTGTTTAACCCTGTTAGCGGTGGGAGCTGTGTCAAAAGTGGGTGAGATGATGATTCACTTTGGCAAGCGCGGATGATATGTTGGCAAACCGCCTTGGCCGCCAACTGTGTAGTTAGCGCCGGACCATAAGAAGCACGTAAAACTGCGATCCGCACTGCACCCACCGGGGCTTGTTGAGATGTCCGTACAGCATTTTAGGATTAGTACTGGATTCAGTTGCTAAATTCTGATAGTGTCAGACTTTGTCTTCACGGATCAACTTGATGCAATGGTTTTGTTGAGTTGTGTAAGTATATCGGATCTGATTACTCCGACAGGCTTTGTATGCGAGCCAGGGTGAAGCTCTTGAGTCTATAAGCTTTGGAGTCCGGCTACTCATAAAAGACTTCGATTGCTCCGGTCAAAATAATTTGTTTTTCGAAGCATTTAACACTAACCCAGTGAATCGGGTAACAGATACCATCCAGACGACTTCGGGCAACCTTTTCTCTAGGAAGGACAAGTCGGTTTATTGAATGAGGTTGAACAGGTTATCGTAATGCTTGACCAAGTGCGTTTCTTCGTTAACTGCACAAGCATGTCCTGCGTAGCAGACATAACGGAACGGTAGCGTTGCATGATTGCTACAAACAAGTGGTGCGTTTATGGTCACGGTTTCGACCATTACGCCCTCGCTGGTGAACACAAGATTCAAAACAGATGGTGCGTCAACTGTTCTGAATCGAAGGAGTGAGCTGTCTTTGTTTTAAAGAGGTGCCTCGTTGAGTACCTCGCTAGTCTGTTTTGAATTGTTCGCTGGGTAATGCGGAGATTTTGATAGCGTGAACGTTGAAGTCCATTGGCAGAACGGCCCGACTGTGTGACGGTGACAACACTCGCTTCACCGCAGTAGCTAGGAGGCGATTCATTTCCAGAGTGGACATTGGAGGGCGGCAAACTATTGCTAGTAAACATGCGTCACAACGTTCCAAGTTTAGACAGCATCGAACAGAATCGAAAACGCGCTGTTGAATCGTCAATGATATCAACATGCAGATCAGACGGGTATTACAGGATCACTCCGCCTCCACTGCTGAGTTGATCGTTTCGTAGGGAGGTCATGCCGGGTACAGCCATCTCAATGTCAATAGTTTCCGTGTTCATCCACGTCCTTCAGCTGCCGGGGTATTTAGCCTGGGCCCTCTTCTGAAATTCATGATGATGGAGTTATAAAGATGAACTGCTGGTTTAGCGTTACCTTGAGTATTTGTGACCGGGTGTCTGTCGCCTTTATACGTATTTTGGATGGCGGCACTTTACCCATTATATGCCATATTTCGATCGTCGTTTCTACTACCAGTTTAGATTGCAAGGGTACTTTCCTTATACTGAGACCATACCGTTGGTATTTAGCTAATAGCTGCTACCTTAAGGTTGAATTAGCTATTATATTTTCGCGTGAGAGCACTTCACCGATGTATCGTCATTCATCCTAGTCGTGCGTATTGACTACTTGATCGCTTGATGTCCGAAATTCGAGGATAATATGGACAAAGATCGAGTTTACGTCTATTTGTTTAAGAAAATCATCCGGAGTTTCGTTGTGTTTCTGACTTTCGCACCAAGGAACATCTACAAAAACTCGAACAATGTATGTGGTGGTAAGGAGACGAATGTGTGACGAGAGAACTGCTTGCATCATTTTCTGACTGAAATATTACCTGAAGTAACTGCGCTTAACAATAGTGTACAGAGTTTGAACGATGAATGAGGCGCATCTTAGTGGACAAGTTTACAGGAACACCTATTAGTTGATACGAGGTGTCCAACCGTTTCTTGTTGTCCAGTAGTCTGACTTTTATGGAGTTCGCCTAGGTAAAAGTCACATTGCAGCATATGATAGTCAGTGTACTATGATCTTCCTTCACGCCCTCTTTTTTAATGGGGTGTATGGCTACTTTCTTTGGTTGGGAAACTGACGGGTTCTTAAGGTCTTTGGAGGTATTGGCAGCACTAGCTAAACTTAGTTTTGCAGCGAGCAGGGCGACGATGTAAGGTGACTCTGTCAACCTGGTAGCAAAAACGGAGACGTACGTTGTCGGTCCACTAACAATATTCGATGTGGCGCGTGGCTGTGATGAGAAAGGTGTGGCGAACTCATTTTATTAGCAGCTTCTAGTATCGGGGTGGCTGAATCTAGATCGTTGCTCTTATGTTTGGCATGACTACACTATTCTGAACTGGAGTTTGACTTTGAGCATCGGGTTCGAGGCACTGATTTATCTACTAACTGTGGGACTGCTCTCACGGCGGCAGCTTGCACTGCCATCTGTGCCAGTCTGTCGCGCTTCTGCTCCAACACAGCTATGTATCTGACGAGTGGGATAGCCGTGCACTCAGTGAAGAATCCGACTAAATCAGTCCTATTGTTAGGTTTAGTTACTTCTGTGGCACTAAGGAACGCAACTCAGAGATGAACTTTTTACAGCAGTTGGTGCATTCCGTTCCAACTAGCACGGTTAACACTGCTTCCTGTGCCACAGCTCTCGTTTACTCCCGAAGCCATCCCGTGAACAAGCGGTGAGTGCGAACAGTGCATTGCATTGGTCACGATCGAACTCGATTTTTGCAGCGTCGGTATTTCCGCATTCTGTGACACGGCTTGTAAGCCAAGGCAAGCTGCACGAAAGTGGGGTTGGTTACACTTTCTAATGGATGCGAAACGACAACGAAAATTCGCGTGAACATGGTATCCGGTTTGTACTACCAGCTCGTCTAAATAGCCTCCTGATGGACGGGCCGACTGATATCAGCTCAAGATTGAGGACGCTTCGTTTTCGGTTCGGATGAGTTAAGTATGTAAGATTTATCGGCACTTACGGACCCATGGTTTATTACTATGCTCACACGGAAGGCATGTTACTGTCAGTTGTCCTGTGTGATACGGTACGTGCTGGGCAACGATCGGCGATTCTTACCCGGTAATTTCAACGAGCGCGCTAGGCACGATGTTGCGGTGTGGATAGACGTACTCGAGCCGTCTGGTATTGGCTCAGGCAATGCGAAGGGTGGTTGCTTGGTCTTACTGTGTGCCACTTACGGCCTGATCATAAACCCACAGTTCCCACTGGGTGCGATTGCTTTTGCTACTTGGTTGCACCCAAGGATTGGTCACGCCCACTTGCTGGACTATGTCATCGTACGACAGCGTGCCACGGATTAGATAGGCATGATGCGCGCAGAGAGTGCAAATGAGTGTGGTACCAATCACAAGTTGGGTCGGAACAACTACTATTTGTATTTCGTGTGCCTGAGCAGCACCTGCCTGCTATCGCTACTACTGTGTCCCGAAAAGACAGAAGATCCGATTAGCAACGGAACGGATGTATGATCTTATCTACACATGTTCACGTTATAACGAAATAAGTAGACGTATGCAGATGCAACCTATCAAATGCAGGGGCACATGAACCTTACAATGAATGTTAAGTTCGCGGTAAGGGTTACGTAAGGTAATTGAAAACCTTCACAACACGAAGTAAGGAGACACTAGATTGTCCCCTCCACTGTTTGAAACATACAAGCACTACCTGTCCATGTATGATCCATTTTAACGTCTGCGCCACGAAGAAATATTAGTTGGCTTTACTTATTAAGGCATAGCGATAGACAGGGTGACTTATCCAACCAGATCGTCGTAGGTTTGAATTTATTTGTATCGAGCGAGGTGCTGTATGTGTGTTTGTCTGTTCAACAGCAAGTTGCAAAGTGCTATATGCACCATTCTTGCGTTCACCCTTGTTCCATCTGCCAACTTGTAAGTTCCTAATGTGTGCACAGACTTCTCACGGATCGAGGGTCCTTTCACATTGCCTCCTTTCCGGGAAAAGGTAGCCCAACGCGAACGAATTTCTCTGTGGGATACCTTTTCCCAATGCGTTTGAAATTCGCTTAGTAAAAGTCTATCCTTCGTATTACTTCTGATTAGCCCTTTATTCGGATGTAAAGGCCGTATTTAATCGGATTTGAATCGATTACTCAAGTAGTACGTCTGATGGGTACTTGTCGTTGCAGTATGTGGAGTGCATCTGTATAACCCTAAGACAGCTATCAACACATTGTGCCAGAATGCTCCCGAAAGCTGAAGCACTTGTAGAGATTCCTTCAACGTACGATTAAGTCGTTAGGCAGGCACATTCGCGGTAGGATTATTGTCAAGGGGGACACATCCCAACTAATGGTTCAGTGAACCCAAATGATATGCATGGCTGGAGACTAAATGCGTCCGTCCGTCTGCCGTAATTATTGATTGATACTTTGGATGCTGTGTTCATGTGAGCTGTAGTGTCTCGCACGTCCATTTGCGGTATTTTTGAGACTGTCTGTTACTCAAAAAAGCATCGTATACACAGCTCTGATTTCCGTTTTCGTCTGGCCTAACAAGTAGCGACATAGTTACCGGTTGATAGGATACGACGAAAATACATCAACCATGTCGTTTTCAGTGAGACAACTTACCGCAATACTTCAACCTCAACAGAAGCAGTTTAAAGAAAGTCAGACACGATCGCTCGAAAATATCCCTCAGAGTTTTGCGGTTCAAGCAAGACCAACCAATGAAAAGCAGCAACCATTAGCGGATGCGATTGTGAACAGCATTTCTGAGTTTTAGAATGATCCGGATGTCCGCCTAACCTTCGAATCTTGGTTCAGAAGACAAAAAGAGGTTTTCCGATCCAACCTCACAGATGCTGGCTGTGACGAGAGATGGAAATACTGGCGATTGGAAATGCTGTAATGTCAATCGAACGTCACAGGCCAAACCGCTAGGGAGTGAGCATGTTGCCGGGAGCAGATTGGTCAGCCAATCAGGTAATAGTTGGTCCTTGATCGCGTCCAGCCTGCAATCATTCACAGAACATTCATGTGACCAATCAGGCATCAGCAGGCGAAGAAGCGCATACTCGTGCATCCTTGAGCCAAGGCTTGCGGCATTGGACCGAGGAAGAAGCGCGCGAGCCCAATCCAGCCAACGGTGCGTCCACTAAGTGAGTCAAGATGATTTTAGACAGAGTGAATGTGGCGAGCAAGAATAAGCCAAGAGAAAAGGAGCCAGCGACGCAATGCAAATAACAGGGATGAGCCGTTGAAACGGACTGTTGTAAATGGTGTATATACTCTATAAATATTCGAGCGTAATCTTATATAACGACTTTGTGATCGCGGCCCAGTCCTTTTGCTTCCGGAGGGCAACATGGCACTGACGACGGTTGGAAGTGGTGACTGCTTTTGCGGAAGCTGAAAACCAAGGAGCATGTCGTTTCTCAAATTTATTTTGCCAAACTTCCCCAAAGCTTTTACCTTTGGTCAACTTATACCTCTGCTATTTGACATTTTTGGTGAACAGTCCTTCCTCATTCAGCGTCCGCAACAGCTTCATGAAGCTCATTAATTGCGCGTCAGATGATTTCGTCACGTATAGCAGTACCTTCATTCTAAAAGAAATTTCAGACTGCCAGTTCAAGACCCTAATATTTTTTTGTGGTCTCCAAGCGCCCGATGATGCATAAATACACATGAGGCTGCTTAATAAAATTGAGCAGGACCCGTCCATCTATCTCCTATCCATCATTTGCGCATTGCAGCTATTAATCAGCTTGAAGCCCCATACCAACATGACTGCCCAAGGCCACAGTCTATGTCCCGTGGATGTGTTGGCAGTATCAAACATATGCGGGAGTACAACGACGGTCCAAAACTTATTGATGTGAAACTGACCACCAACCGCACGTTGGCAATGTGGAGAATGGCACTTCGTAAAATTCTGCCCGTTCAAGAAGCATCTTTGTCAGAAATGTAACCAGCGGGGGTACAAGGTGGATCATTGCCCTGAAAATATTTTCAACAATAATGCTTACACCAAGCCTGCCAAAACCATTTTACCCACATCGTTAACAAAACAAATACCTCAAATGTATCCTGTCTACCTTCGATACAGGACCCAAAGCTCAGCTTCGTAACAGTGGTTGTGAACCAGGTGCCCGTACGCATTGTAGTGGTTATTAATCTTTTACATTTCGTCTTTCTTGTCAGCACTTTTATCATGACATCTTTTGTAGTTTGTTTGAATTAATGGTTACAATACACTTCTTCGGGCTCCGCGTTCTGTCGTGCTGATTTTTGGCTGTGCTGCTTCTGCCTGCGTACGGTGCTGTCCAGTCTGCTTGCAAATTGGATAATATACTTGGAATTACTAGCAAACGTCTATTTCCATTGTGCTCGACGTGTGCCACAGGTATAGCGCAACCTACGACTCGAACTCAACTGTGATTAGACTGTGAGTTGACCCTTTCCAACTTTTTGCCTTTTACTAAGGGGTTAAAATCTTCCTAGTATTTTTCGACCACTATAGCCTCCAAGCTGACACCGCCTCAGACATCACGATCATTTCCGAGACAACTTGGAAGAAAATCGTTGAGCCACGTTTTCAAAGAACAACTCGGATTGCAACCAAAGCTTCTGGAGGACCTCTGGACTTAGCCGGTGAAATCTATTTTCATGTAATGTTTAAAGTTTGCCAGTTCAAAGCGGTATGCTACATAACGAGACATTTTGACCTAAACTTACTCAGTCTTGATTGGATTGAGAATATGAAACTGCTTGATGTTCTGTTGAATTCCGTGTGTAACAAAGTAAGCGACGCCTCTGTAGACTGGACGGGGACTTTAGAGATGAACTATAAGCAGATGTTTCAAGGTGGTCTGGGATTGTGCACGAAAAGTAAGGCCAATCTTTTCCTGTGACCAGAAACAAAGCCACTCTTCCGACTGAAGAGACCAGGTCCAGATGCAGTGGTTTAAATGGTCGACAAAGATCTTGACAGACCAAAGTCAACTGGAGCTATAAAACCGACGAATTTCTCTTCTTGGGCAGCCCACATTGTGGCTGCCAAGAAACCAGACCGAAAGAAATGCTTATGTGCAGATTTCTCTACTATCCTGAATGCCGCCTTAGAAAACCACAAATACACTGTAACGCTTCCTGAAGACCTTTTGCGCGTTTGAACTTTGGCAAAGCTTTTGTAAAATTGGACTTGTCGGACGCTTGCCGAACAACCTCCTCGTGGTGCCAGCTGGGTGGTTCGGGATTTTTCCGTTCCAGCAAATGGTTCGGCGGCAGTGTTTCAGGACGTGGTGGGTTTTCGCCTGGCAAGCGTTCTCCCTATAAAAAGCCACATATGTCCGTTTAACAACACTGTGACGTGGCGGACGTGACTCGCCACTAAATAAAGTCACTGCCCCTTGCTTCATCCTGGCGAAGCATTGTATTCCAGCAACATCATGCTGTACTTCTGGGGAGCATTGGGCCCCTGTTTGACAAAGGAACAAACGAAAGGCGTATGAACTGAGCAATCAGTCACCGGCTCCCAATGGGCGCGATTCCCTGAATTCGCTCCGCTGCCTTGCGGACAGGCTATTCAGCCAAAGGCTCGGGGTGGTGTCCCCTAAGTCAACACCCTACTTCGGCTTGGGCAACCGGGTAGTATTTCGCCCTCTGAGGAAACCGTGGACATTGTTGTGTTGTGTTGTGTTTTCTTTTACTATTTCTGTACCTTGTTTTGAGTACCATGGTTTCCGATGGTGCAATGTCTATTCATAGACTGTTGCAAAAATATATATATATATCTCCAGATTGAAATGTCAGAAGAATCGCGTGAGTTGTTAACTATTAACACTCACAGAGGACTATTCCAGTGTAGGAGCGCTGCTTAGGTGCGGAGTCCAAAAATAGCCATGTCCCGTCGTTCTTACTGGATGTTAGAAATAAAATCTTGTTGGTATCCAAATGATATATTGTGGTAGGCTCCCGAAAATATACTACGACAGTAGGGCAGAAAGATTGCACAGGGAAAACACAGGTGTTGTTTGGCTAGATGGTATAAGCCAGAGTTCAAAGTAAGTTGTCCATTGATTGTATATACATCAATAGCTTTTGAATGACGTGGTTAGAGTCACATGATTATGGCTAGTATTTTCCCTGTGCGAAGAGAAATAAGCTAAAAATAGCAAAATAAGTTAAAGCTCCTACATACCTCCCCACCAGTGCGGTAGCCGCACGGTGATAAGCGACCAGGAGTAAAAAACCCGGTGGGAATTGCCGGGAAAACTGACCTCTACCTGATACAGTGTCGCTTAAAATGCCCGAGGCTGAGGCACAGGAGGCATGCAGGTAAAGTTATTAGCGAAGATACAATGAAAATGTGGGAGCAGAATGTAGTAGTGTAACAAGGATGTTTGAGTTGCGTGTGTTGTCCGACGCAATCCTTCTGCCTTTTGTCGACATGAGAATCTTCTTATTCGTGCTAAGGTTGTTCTTTCCTCTCCTGGCAAACACTGGAAAGCAACGAGCAGGAAAGAAAACTGGCAGCAAGTAGTATAACAAGATAGACAGCACAGCAAGTTGTTATTCTCAAGATTTCTAATACGCTAGACGGTCTGGAAAATGAACTTTTCTACCTGACCGTGTTTGCCGCATACTAGTCTCTTTTGGCTTAGATTCAGATGTTGATGATTGAGGATCATTTTCAAAGTGCTTTGATGACTCCTGCGTACATATGGTGTTTTTAGAACCTGTCGATTGTTTTTCACAAGGTTGATCTATATACGCTGGCTTGAGTCGGTCTACCGAAACTACATCGACTTTACCATTCTTGTTGATCATATGATGTTTTTCTGTTCTAGCGATCACCTCAAATGGCCCTTCGTACGGTGGTTGTAGAGGCCTGCGGACAGCATCGTTTCGTAGCCACACATGTGAACAAGTTGTCAGATCTTTTGGTATATAACACTTGTTAGTTTGTGCTCGTGTGGCAGTAAAATGCAGTTCACGCATGGATGAACGTAAGCGATGAACAAAGTTTGAGGGATCTAGAGCGTGGAAGTCGATGGGTTGAACGAGGTCAGCCGGGAGCTTTAGCGTGGTACCGTATACCAGCTCCGCGGCAGAGCAACCTAAATCAGCTTTAAACGTCGTTCGTAGACCTAATAGAACCAGCGGTAAGTTTTCTGTCCAACGGGTAGTGTCAGAACATGCCATTAAAAATGTTTTGAGGTGGCGGTGGAAACGTTCGACTAACCCGTTCGCTGTTGGATGGTACGCGGTTGGTCTTATTCGCTTAGCTCCGAGGATATTAGTGAGATCTCGAAAGAGGGTTGATTCAAATTGTGCACCACGATCCGTTGTTATGGTGGATGGGACACCATAATGTGCGATCCAATGAGCCACAAAGATACGTGCTACCGTCTCTGCGGAAATGTCCGCGATGGGTACTGCCACGGGCCAACGAGTGTAACGATCAATACAAGTAAGTTGGTACTTAAATCCACTCGACGGCGGCAGCGGACCGACGGTGTCGATGTGCACGTGACTAAAACGAGCATCGGGAACGGTGAACTCGCCAAGAGGTGCCTGTGTATGGCGGTGCACTTTTGAACGCTGACATGGGAGACAATTCCTCACCATGGTCTGCACGTCTTTGTTCAGTGCCGGCCACACAAAACGATCGGAAATGAGTTTGCGCGTTGCACGGATGCCTGGATGTGATAGACCATGTAATGAATCAAAAATGATTCGCCGATAGGTCGGTGGAACTACAGGTCGTGGCTTTCCTGTAGAAACGTCACACATCAGAACATCCGAACTATCAGGCAGCTGAATGGGTTTCACCTGTAGATTAGTTTCTCGAAGTTGTTTAAGAAACTGCTTATCCTGATGCTGTGTTGTGGCTAGTTCTTGAAGATCAATGGGGGAATGCTCAAGGAGGGTATTGATTTCCGCCCGTGATAGGGCATCTGCTACGGTGGTGTTCACACCGGACAAATGCCGAATGTCGGAGGCAAATTGGGAGATTTAATCTAGTTGTCTAGTTTCTTGTAGGGAAAGTCGATCAGAAGCAGAACGCAGTACATACGTTAACGGCTTGTGATCGGTGAATATTGTGAATGTACGCCCTTCCAAGTAATGTGGGAAATGACGCACATTGAGATAAATAGCTAGGAGTTCTCTGCTGAACGCACTATAACGTCGTTCGGCAGGCTGCAGTTTCTTAGAGAAAAAGGCAACTGGATACAATTCACCTCCCTGTCGCTGTTGGAGCACACCACCTACTGCTGCATCTGAAGCGTCTACCGTTAACTGTAACGGAGCCTTCGGATCAAGATGCACGAGGAGAGTGGCAGTTGCTAGCTGATGTTTTAGATCACTGAATGCCCGCTTGGCTGATTCCGTGAAGCTGAATGATTTAGCATCTAATTTGAGTAGCTCGGTAAGTGGCTGGGCTAACTCAGAACAGTGTGGGATGAAACGTCTGTAGAAGTTAACCATGCCTACAAACCGACGTAACTTTTTGATGGAATCGGGGTTAGGGTATTCTGTGATGGTTGTCACTCTGTCGGGTAGGGGTGTAATTCCGGCGGAGGAAACACGGTGACCAAGAAAGTCTACCGTATCAACACCAAACTGACTCTTGGAGGCATTGATAACCACCCCATAATGCGCAAATCGCTCGAACAGTTGTCGCAGATGACGCAAGTGTTCGTCATGGTTATAACTTGCAACCAAGACATCGTCAATGTAGACGAAAACAAAATCGAGCTCACCAATAACCTGATCCATAAAACGCTGAAATGTTTGAGCTGCATTGCGGAGACCAAATGGCATTCGCAAGAACTCAAATAAGCCAAAAGGTGTAGTAACGGCAGTCTTATGAACATCTTGAGGATGGACAGGAATTTGGTAATATGCTCGTGCTAAATCTATCTTACTGAACACGTGTTTTCCGTATAGCGAGGAAGAGAAATCCTGGAGATGCGGAATGGGATACCTGTCTGGGACGGTGTTAGCGTTTAGTCCCCGATAATCCCCACAAGGTCTCCAATCCCCAGGCTGGTTTTTCGGGACCAAATGTAGGGGCGATGCCCATGTACTGCTGGATGGACGTATTATGCCCAATTGTAGCATATGGTCGAATTCAGCCTTCGCTACGGAAAGTTTATCGGGCGCTAAACGCCGCGGACGATGGTAGACTGGACTACCTGTTGTCGTTATCCTATGGACGATCTCATGTTTGACATCACCGGGTTGGTATCCAGGCTTTGTTAAGCTGTGAAACTCTCGTAACAAATCCAAGTACTTTGGAGTGGCTCGTGGTGGGGCAAGCTGCGGACTCATAGACATAATTGAACCTTTAAAACCAGCCCGAGATATTTGCGTTAGGCCATCAATGCTTTGACAGCGCTTGGGATCGACAATAATGCCATGATGCTGGAAAAAATCGAGGCCTAGAATGGCAGTGGGCACTTTGGCTACAATAAAAATCCAAGGAAAAGGCCTACGGAGACCAAAGTTCAGCGTGATGGACCGTTCTCCATAGGTTCGGATGGGCGTGCCATTTACTGCCTGCAGGCTGTGTACAGAGCAGTGCCTTAAATCCTCCGGAGGTGGTGGAACCACACTGACTTGGGCACCAGTGTCTACGAGGAATCGCATGCCAGATCTTACGTCTCGCAGGTAAAAGAGGCGACCTGACTCGCATATGCCAGCTTGCGTCGTCGCCATTACGAGCTGGCGTGTTCGTTTCCCGAAATGGAAAATCGACACGGCTTCCTGCATTTCCGAGCTTTGTTACGGAACCTACGGTGATACCAACAAATGCCACGTGAACGACTAGCGCTGCGAATACGCCGCTGGCCTGACCGAGAATTACGGTTTCGGTGGGTGATGGAAATGGAGGCCAGTTGCTGCTGCAGGGAGTGCACAGCTTTTACAAGCGAGTCGTCAGTTATAGGAGGCGAAGAAATTGAGATCGTGGGTGCTTGTATTTCCATTATTTTATCAGCCATAAGGGCTAGGTCTTTCAAGTCGGTATCCTGATGAGCGTTAGCCAGTATTTGTTGTACGTGAGTAGGGAGCCGTTGCAAAAATAACTGACTAACGATGGAATTCTCTGGAGGGCTGTCACCTACCAGAGCTTGCATGGCTCGCAGTAGTTGCGTAGGAGTGCGATCGCCTAACTGTTCTTCTATAAGTGGACGTTGCACTCTCTTACGCTCACTAAGGCTAAGCTCGCGAATTAAAAAGTCCCTTAATTGCTGGTATGTGGGGCTTGTCTTCAAGATATCCTGTGCCAGGAGTAATAATTCAGGTGGGAGCTTAGAGATCACATAATGAACTTTTAAGCCATCCCCATGTATGCGATTGATTTCAAAAAATGACTCGGCCTGGAAAAACCAAAGCTGTGGAAATTGTATATAAAATGTTGGTAAACAGCTAGTAGATACGGTGTTAATCTCCCCAGTTTGCTGCTCGATCATATTCGCATACATGAAAGCAAGAAAAAGAACGACGAAAATGGACACGACTCACCGGATGATGGAAGCTGAATCCGATAGAACGGACTCACGTCGGGGTCTACAATTTGTAGGAGCGCTGCTTAGGTGCGGAGTCCAAAAATAGCCATGTCCCGTCGTTCTTACTGGATGTTAGAAATAAAATCTTGTTGGTATCCAAATGATATATTGTGGTAGGCTCCCGAAAATATACTACGACAGTAGGGCAGAAAGATTGCACAGGGAAAACACAGGTGTTGTTTGGCTAGATGGTATAAGCCAGGGTTCAAAGTAAGTTGTCCATTGAGTGTATACACATCAATAGCTTTTGAATGATGTGATTAGAGTCACATGATTGTGGCTAGTATTTTCCCTGTGCGAAGAGAAATAAGCTAAAAATAGCAAAATAAGTTAAAGCTCCTACACCAGTATACACGCCTACCATTTGGCGTTAAGTGGGCCCCGGCAATCTTTCACCAAATCATGGATACGTTGCTACAGGGAATACCTTGTGTCGCTGCATGCCTGGTCGATATCATTATCATGGGATCTAATCAGGAAGAACTACACCAAAGAACGGGACTCGCGCTTGACAGAATAAAGGAGTATGGTTTTCGCCTAGAATGGACAAGTGTGAGTTTTTCATGACCTCCATGAAATATCTGGGTTTTATTATTAAGCGAAATGGACGAAGAACTGCTCCAGCAAACAACAAGGCCAGCAAGGAAATGTCTCTGCCGAACGACGTAGCGACGTTGAGATCATTCATGGGTAGGGTGAGTTATTACGGTACCTGTATAACGGTACCTGTCGTCCATGTACGATCTCCGCCGACCATTAAACCGGTTGCTAATGAAGGACCCCCCGTGGGTGTGGACTGCCGAATGCCAGGAACCCTTTTACAACTGCAAATTGTTACTAAGCACAGAACTTTGTTAACGCACTACGATCCACAATTGTCAATTGTAATAGCATCGGATGCAGCTGGCTATGGAGTTGGAGAAGCCATGTCCCAAATTTTCCCAGATGGGTCTGAGACGCCAGTCGCTCATGCCGCACGTTCACTGACAGCAACAGAAAGCAAATCGTCAAATTGGAAAGGAGGCTGTCGCTATTGTGTTTGCAGTGAAACATTTCCACAAAGTGTTATATTGTAGCGACAAGACAGCGCGGCAATGAAGCACGATCTTTATTGGAGCGAACACACAAACTACCTCACCACTCACACGGGCACACATTAATAGGTCAGGTTTCTTTCCCACGTCGCACCATCCTTCCTGGCCTCCGCTCGTGACACTTCTGTGCTCCTTCTGGGGAACGGGAACGCCTCTTCTATGTCCGTTTCGCTCGTGTATCTTCGCTTCCACGCCTCCGATTCTGACAATCCCGGAGTCGTTCGATAGCGTGCGCTTTGCTTGACCGTGGGTGTATCACTCTCCCCGGTGTTGTCTCTTGAAGATGCGATACCGGCGGTTTTGTCCGATTTATTGCATCTTCAACAAATTCCCCACCTGCTTTGTCTGCCTCGGGCTCACCCACGGATGCCGCTCCTGTCCAGTTTTCACCCCGTTCTATTGAGCCTGGGTTTCTCCAGCGAACTGCCCCCATTTCATCGGTCTCTCTATTCGGCCGCCTCCATTTTAATGGTCTCACCGTCCTTTGGGAAAACGCTGCCTTCCGCCTTCCTACAATATGGCCGTCACTTTACCTTACTAACGGACCACAAATCACTTTTTGCTCTATTCGGCTCGAGGAAGGGAATTCCTGTATATACGGCCAATCATCTGCAGAGATGGACGACAACTTTACTGTGGTACGGTTTCAACATGAAGTACCGGTCGACGAGGGATATTTTCAGGTCGATGCGCTGTCGCGATTCTTAGACGGACAGCACCAACCAGAAGACACTGTCGTTTTAAATGTCTCAATCGAAACGGAAGTTAGTCATGTATTCTCGGATACTGTGAGCTAGCTTCCAATATCTTTCAGTCAGATTCGAGATGCCAATTTACGGAACCGCTGCTGTCAAAGGTGAGCACGTTTTACCAATCACAGTGGCCTCGAACAATTGCCGAAGCACAGCTACAACAATTAGTCCGTAGACGAAATGCACCATCGGTCATCGATGACTGTATGTTGTTTCGTTAACTTGTCGTCATCGCAGCCGAACTTCAATCTGAAGTCTTGCATCATTTTCAAACTGGACACCCCGGTTCCAACAGGATGAAAGCTCTAGCGAGGAGTTATGTGTACTGGCGGTTTATGGATGCTCAAGTTGGGGCGTTAACACGTTCTTGTTCAAATTGTTCCCTAGTAGCCAAATGGCCATGGAAATGCGATCTGTTCTCCTAGCCAAAGCATATGAAACCATGGTCAAGGGTTCACCTTGGTTTCGCAGGACCAATCAAAGGACAGAACCACTTAGTTATCATCGATACATACAGCAAATGACCCGAGATCGTCCAAATGTCGAACGTCGGCTACGATTACAGTCCTCAGGGATGTATTCAGTCGGTTCGGTTTTCCGGAAACACTTGGAACCGACAAAGGACCCCAGTTTACTTCTTCACATTTTGCTGAATTCTGTGCGGTACACGACATGCAACCTTTACGCTCACGTCGTTATCATCGACAGTCAAATGAGCAACCTGAGCGATTTGTGGAGACTTTCAAGAGGGATCTGCTTAAAGCGAAAGGAGACGGACAACACCAAGAGGTCCTACAAAATTTTCTGTTAACGTACAGGATTCCGCCTAATCCACAGACGCCTGAAGGGAAGCCCCAGCAGAATCACTCCTGCACAGAAGGTCTCGAACGAAATTTGATATAAGAAAACCGCCGCATAGACCAAATCCCGAAAGAAACTAGATAATGGAGCACCAGTACAACCAAAGGCATCGCGCTATATCATGACAATTTGAAGTTGGACAGAAAGTGTTAGCAAAGGATTATCGGAACAACCAAATATCTTGGACACCTGGAATGGTTGTAAAAGAAATGGCCATGCCTGTTTCGAACTGGCCGTAGGCGAAGATAGATGGATCCGCCACATCCATCAACTCAGGAGATACATCTAGTTTGACAGAAGAGAAGATGCTGCAACTACGCCTCTTGAATTACTTCTGGACGAGTTCAAACTACAGAAAACTCAGGCTACTCAGCAAGATAAGCCTATCAATTCAAGCACCTACCCTTCAGGCCATTTTCGACCCAGAGGATGGCCTGATCGTTGCCGAGATCCTGTCACGCTGCTCCAGGTTAACCACAGGCTGAAATCATTTGACAGTGAACTTCAAACGGGGAGGTGTTAGGAGGGGCACCTCCTAACTAATGAATCAGTTAACCCGAATGACGTGCATGGCTGGACGCTAAATGGGTGCGTCCGTCTGCAGTAGTTATTGATTGATAATTTGGATTCTGTGTTCATGTGACCTCGAGTGCCCCGCACGTCCTGTTGTGGTATGTTTGAGACTGCCTGTTATGCAAATAAGCATCGTATACACAGCTCTGTTTCTCAGTTTTCGTCTGGCCTTACAACTATAAGTTACAGTCCTCCAATGCGTGATGATATTGCGCCATAGGAGTTCGGCGTATTTTTTATTGCGAAGCCTGACCGTTATCAGTCACTACATTTTCTGCCAACTCGCACCTTGCAAACAAACAACGGAGCCACTTTAGCTTGACTGCTATATTTACGTCGCCGCACATTTGTTGTAGAAGCAGGTAGCAACTAGCGTCTTTCGCTTCTATAGAGCTGCATCGGCAATACAACTCAAAATGTCAAAGTAATTTTTGACTGGCTTCATTGGGTACATGATAAGTTGCACTGGCGCACTCAATGGAACAATGATTTTATTTGGGTAAAATAGTTAAAGCCTAACAAGTCCCGTAGGATAGTCATGGTCAACTGCAAAATATAGAAACTTGGTAACAAGATTGGGTTTACACTGGTGCACAGTGAAGTATACGTAGTATACTTCACTTTAAAGCCAAGGTAAATCTATGAGGAATAACGGCAAATGGGATGTTGCTAAAAATCGTGTCGCCTCCTGGTGTAATCACGGTTGGCGGAATCCGTTTTCGGATTTGCCTGTCACTGTGGTGAGCCACAGTACGCCTGCGCCTACAGAGGGACCATGGGCTTGCACTGCACCACCCACAGCTCCAACCACACACCTCATATCCAGTGAAAAACCCGAAGGAATAAAACCGGGAGGTATGCGGATGGAAGCCACGTTTCATCAACGGAGCTGGCCCACACTCCTTCACAAGCAAACACAAGCACGCTCTATTTGGGAATCAAGCGCACACAAGGCGGTGGCGGGACCGTAGTCCGCTCCACACTGAGTGCATGGAACCGCTCTTTGAGCCTAGCACGGCCACAAGAACCGTGCACCCCGTCCCCTCCAGCAACGACCAACTGTCTCCTGGAGCCAGTATGAACGATGTAGTGGGTAATAGACAGGTAGGCACCTTGTCAACATACACATCAAGCGCAACCACACCGGGGATATCAAGCAACAGCCAATCACTTGAGAGAAAGCTAACAAAGAAAAGAAATCGAGTAATGCATAAGGAAACGTGACAAAAATCTTAACTTAATGAGCATATTACATAAGTTGTTTACAAACGTATCCGAGATAAGTTCACGAGGACGGAAAGCATATTTTACGGAAATAACACAAACGCGAAAATGTTACCGAAATTAACTACAATTGGCTTAAGCGAGTTGTGCAGGTTTATAGAAGAGCGTACAGGTGGACTTTTTTGAGAAAGAAAAGCATTAGGACAAAATTGAAAACCCAACACCTGAAATAAAGATACTTAGCATGCAAGCACGCGGTTATTAAATCGAATGCAGCGTACCTACAAACGCTGCGCTAGTTCTGCCTACGTTCTCATACTCATACTGAAGGTAATAAACATGGAACAAACTTTGGGATTTGGCTGAGGTGATATCACATACAGACATTTGTGTTTATCCAAGGGTAATGAGTCCTGTGAGATGGTGCAGCGAAATCAGTGCAAGATCAACTCGGACTATGAACTCTGCGAGCGTTGGAGCACATATGACAGATTTCGGTAGGACATTCCACGTCCTGAAAACGCGTAGAGGAAAGAAATCCCGACGTCAATCCAAGCGACTGTACTGTGCTGCCAGCTTGAGAGGGTGGTCTGTCAAAGTACTGTTGTGACGGAACTCTAGCAAGTAGCGTCACGAGTCGTGGGGATCTCTTGAAATCTGGTAAGTCAAAATGGGGTCCTTATGCAATCGCCAATACCGTCCGCTGAAGACCGCGAGCACTTGAAGCTTTCGTTCTTACGGCACATTATACAGATCGTTGAAATTCTTGGTTCCCCGGCGTTAAGCTGTCTCTAAGTCGATAAGATCCTTCCTCAGCCATAGCTGCCAGACCTGTATTGCGTAGTCCACATGTGGTAGTACATATGAGCCAAGTAGCTATGGACAATTCTTAGGGTTGAATCCTCCGACTGCAAGCTTCAGGAGGCCCACATGTTGGATGCTTCACCTAAACGCCGTTTCAGCATGCTGCAAACATCCAACGTCGACCTGGACCAAATCTCATTCTCGCCAAAACACTTTTGAAGCTTCTGGCTTCAAGTTTCTAGGATTACACCAACTTATGCAGTACGTGCGGCACTCTATATTTGCCCATACTGAACCGAAGTAGAAGCTGGATTGACCACGCGTTTACCTCATCCAGATCGGCTTGTAATACTGTGTTGACATCTGGTGAATTGATCGCCTTCTATACCTTGGTGTCATCGGCAAAAAGTAAGCATTTCAAGCTAGTGAGGAGTGTGTCATCTTAAACTCACGTCAAAAATAACCGCGGTACAAGTACCGATCCCTGTGGTACTTCGTATTCAACTTGGATGGGATCTGAAAGAGATTCAAGTACTCGTACTTTCGAGCCCGATGTAGAAGAAAGCTTCTGATCCATACTATGAGAGGATCACCAATACCAAAAGTCTGGGGTTTGAAGAGCAGAACGTTGTGGTCTAATCAGTCGTGCACCTTTAAAAAATCGAGAGAAACTACATCAACTTCTATGTCAGAGTCCACTGTTTCAGTCCAGCTGGATCGTGCTAGCAGCGACTTTGTAGTTCACGATCGATTTCGTCGGAAGCCATGCTGTTCCGGAGCGAGGTGGTTAAATTCTTCCAAGTAAGTGGTTAGCACATCAGAAAGAATAGCTTCCATGACTTTTGAGAGAACCGGTAATAAGGATATGGGTCGGAAGTTGACTGAATTGAAACGACTACCTACCTTGTGAATAGAAGTAATCATCTCGTGTTTCCATATGTGGGGCACGTAAATTTCTTCAAAGCAGTGTTAGCAGAATCGAACCAAAGGCTGTGCTACTCCCTTTCTTACTGCCACTAGCGATTTCGTGCGTATATTATTAACTTCAGGTGAGCTTTGCTTGCACATACTCAACAGTCTTTAAGTATAACTTCTGCTATGAAGAATTTCTGAGTGAGTTTTGCGGGTAAAATAACCATCCTCATAGGGTTAGGTGACCAGTGATCGCACTGAAATGTTGCGGCATATTGTAGGCCCTGGGTATTCGCCGACTCCCTCCGTGTCCGTGTGGGTTCTTCTGCTGTTTGAAGAGGAGGAAATCCCCGTTTCCCTTTGCGTAGACTGTCGATGTTTTGATACAGAAGCCTGTGGTTTGATGCCAAACGCACTACCAACTTCTGCTGGTACGCCATTCTATCCTCGCGAATACGCTGAATCAAATTTTGAAGAACTCAACCCCCATTTTCCGCTTACTGATGGAACTGAACCGCAGCACCAACCTAAGAGACCATCCTCTGAAACCGGCTGGAATGCCGTAGAAATCTCTACTGCCTCAGAGTGTATCAGCCGTGAATAGCCCTCCCAATTATGTCGTCCCTGCCCCGAAACTACTGGTATTCAAAAAACGGCTTGATAGGGCGTTGTCTCATTGGCATTTCATTTTATGACATGCGTTGGCCACGGGACTAGATAATGCAATCAACCGGTGTGTTTCCCAAATTCCAACCAATGGTTTTATGGCTTCATACTTTTGGTACGCGAACATCTCCGCTCTTCTACATATGTCTGTGTTGCATTCACCAAGACGCTTTTTACTTTAGCATTAATTTGTAGTTTCTCGTTTAGTTCCATCCCACGGCACTCGTTAAACACAACATTTTTCCCAGTAATACACCAATGGGCTATTGTTCCATTAAAGAATCTGAGAAATTTCCAGAATATTCCGGAATTGTATAGAAAATATTTCATTTGCTTTTGGGACAATCCTATGTATGGTTAATTTAGTATAAGAAAGGGGAACGTGTGCAAACAGAAACGTTGTTACCAGGACCTGATCTGGGTGACTTACTGACGAGCTAATGTTGTCTGTACATATTGACTGTAGATTTTAGGATGCAATGGAAGTGAATGACCACCATTAGCGTGACCTCATCACGAAGAAGGTTTTCCGGATGTACGAATAAGTAATGTTGTCTCAGGAAGAGGAAGGCAGGTTACGAAAGCGACTGATGACAATGGAGCTTAGCCCTTCTACGTCAAGCACATGGTGCTGTGGCACATGTGGTCGTGTGTGCCTCAGCCGATCCGATCATGTAAGTCATCAAAATGGCCACGAGGGCCAATATCGAAGAGGCGATGACTAAGCTGAATACGTAAACGTCAGTGCAGCGCTTGGTACTTTACACTGCTTCCCATTCCGTTTAATAATTCGGACCAGTAATGCTGTAGATGTGCCACCTGAGCTACATTATCGCTGCAGTTGGTCCGCGTGTGTGACTGTACGTTCCTTTTCTCGCATTTTAGCTGTTTGTTTACTGATGGCCATGGTTCGACTGAGTTTGTTATAAATGTTGGTAAGATACCTACCTGTCCAAACCAATCATCTCAATTACTGGTTCAAGGAGACTATGGTGCGGGGTCCTCGTGGCGGCGCTATGCTCTAAGAATGTTTCCATCCAGCGTGGAACAGGTTATGTCTGAGCCACCGCCCTGTGTATATTTGGTACTCATGCTACTCCTGTTCTAATGTAAGAATAATGTGCATGTTGAAGTGTGAGGCCGTCTTGGAAACAACTTTGGCTTCCATCCACATGTCTGCTGTCTGCGTAAGTCACAAATTGTTCCAAGTAGGCGCAGGCATCTTGTATCAGTTCGCAGTATTAGGGACAAGCCAACCCGGAAACGCATGCATCCAATCATAACTCGATGCATTCCGATTACGAGATACCGAGGTGTTTTTGGAAACTACAATTATTTTTAATTTCGCACAGACAAAAGGCAATGAATGCAGCAGAGTTCTTCCAGAAACGAACTAAGCTCTCACATGTTAACTTCGAATTCCCAGGTTTGGTTGATTAAGCTTTCACCGATCAATTCTCTAACTCACAAATGCACATCACACCCTGGTGCAGATTCAGCTAAATAGACACAAATAATCTTCAGTTCTGCTTAGAAGCCGGACGCCTGAACATTAGTTTGACTTAAGTTTGTTGATATTGTAGTTCCACCTATTTCCTCCCACAGAAACCAAAGCGAATGCCCGTTTGTGTGCTGACTGCACGTGGTCACATGAATGAACGCGATTGTCTGCGATGTTAGTTACATTATTCACGAGGAGATGAAAACAAAACAGGGTTATATGTTGAGGTACGGCGTTCAAATCAGTGCACTTTGTCCCGTGGTCATGTGAGAAAACATTCCGAACACCGCCTTGTGGGTTGCGAACAGTTTTACACTGCGCAATCTGACAGCGACTTTAGGTCGGCTAGGATAGACAACCGTGGTCCGATTATCGAGGTGCGGTGGAACCACTCACTGATTGATGTCGTTGCGACAATATCCACTAATAAAGAAGAAGCAGAAAAATGAACCGAACTAGCAATATGGAGAAAAGCTAAAAGGATTGGACAGAACCGCAGAAAAGCAAAGATTTGGATTGTGTACCGAAAACCAGTTGCGCCCCTGAATTCTTGACCTCTACGAACTGGACGGATTTGCTCGCTTTTAGTATGATTCATCATATCGTCTTCAGAAGTGACGGCAACAAACAACAAAGCATTCTGTTATTTCTGGATGGTTTTTCACGGCAGGTTACCGTACAATGACTAATAAGTTTCAGGTACCATCGAAGAAGATGCAGTGTCGACAAACATCGAAAGCTACTGGGTATTCGGCAGATACCATTCGAAGATGCCCAGTGTTGGAGCAGAAGAATAGAAATCACGTAAATCATCCTGATGTTGCCCAGCAATTGACATCAGACACCAACTGGTAGGTCTAGAAAATAGTCAGGTGGTGCTCCCAGGAGAAAGGGACACGGTAAAACCGTTATATTGATAGAACTACACCAGTACTTTCGAAAACAAGGAACGGTCTTGTTACTTCGCAACGTAAAGGTAAGTGCAGCCGGATTGTTTGTCACTTCCAATTTTATCATTTTTATCCAGCTGAGTACAAGTACTACTCTCCTGCATTCCGTCTACATTTATACCTTAACTGCTGTCTTAGGTGACGCATTGTCAAACGTTGAGTACGCAGACGACAAAACTCCTTTTGGGTTACTTTCATTTTCTAAGTAAGCATGGGTGAATAGGCTGAAGCTTTGGCATGCTCTCTACCCCTTCGAAGCGCAAGGTTTGGTAACAGGAATGTGTGGATTAGCCATCAGTTTCCACCACAGCTGAACTAAAATTCAATGTGGTCGATCGATTCATCCATGCTGATAACGGTGTTACCTCTAGGCCTAGAAGTATCGAACTTACTGAGGATATCAAAACCTCCATCACTTCGGGTAGCGGTAGACGAGAGATTTACTATTTATTGGAAAGGCGTATGACATCATACTATGGCCAATGGGATTGCCTTACATAGTATTCACATGCTCAATGTGTACTGAAGATATTGCTCTATTGACCCATCTTAGCCTATTAGATTTCGCTGAAGTAATGCCATATTATGTTTGAAAACTAGCCCTCTGGTGCCGTTATGCGGTATCTGTTGGACTGGACAGCTCCAATTCTGGCCCGGTCACTTTGATCACGGGTCCGACGGCGAATCACGACACCTTGTATTCTTTGTCCTTCTTGGATGAAATCCAGAGAGGTCAGTTGAAGATCTGCTGAGCGTGCATGAATAGACATACCATAAGGCTTGGCCGGATTGACGTGTGTCGTCTTCCTGGATGGTTGCTACAAAGTTGACACCATCAGACGTCAGGTTACCCTAAGGGACGGGACGTAGTCACGCCAATGCTACTTTTGCAATTTAATGCAGCCAAGTAGGAGTTTTATGCAGTCAAGGGGATGAATATGCAACCACAGCACACATAAGCACACTGCGACAGCATTTTGACGAATAACGGTTACTAGAATTGAATACAAAAATGTGGATTAGTGTATACTATGGATAGTATTATCATCACAACATAAAGTTGCTAGTTAATCGTTATACGCTTATGTGCCGGTCGCCAAGTAAAGTACGCGCTTGTTGTGTAGGGACAGCCGAACATGAATATGAGTGGACTAGTACTGCCTCCCTGCAGACGTAGTTGATACACAATCGCAGTTTTCCCTATCTAGTTATATCGCAAGTTCACTTTTTCCAATCCTTTCAAACTCTCGCCACTTGTAATTAAGTTGTTTCTTGTCCACTCCGATCATGAATATTAGGCGATGAAAGCCAAGGTAAACACCTCCATCGTTCTTCGGCGAACAACAATCAGCTGCCTTAGTGAATGCCCATGAGCCAACAGTGCAGCTATTCCACACACGCAAGATAAACAAATGGTGCATACTATGTGGAAACATGGCATAATCATACTGTTTTAAAAGTGGAAATCATTCGAAGCCCACAAAATATCGCTAAGTGATCCTTCTTTCTGTACTCTTTAAAAGGGGATGAAGCTAAACTTCGCTGAAGCTTTATTTGACTATCTAAAACTATAAAACATCACGGCACCTGAGTAAAACGGCTGCAACACCGATTCCGCACAAACAACCTATTGATTACATGCAGCCGTTGGATGGAAAGGACAGAAATGGGGGCAGTGATTGACGTCATTAGTTTGAGTTTTCCAATACCTTCGACCGCTTTAACTGCGGCTTTCTGCTTTGTAGGCAAGGAAGCTGCAGTTGTGGACTCTGCACATGGATGAATAACAAATTTTCTGCGAGATGAGATCTGTGTGTTAGAGTTCCAAGTGGGATTCCCTATCATATTCATGTCTAATACGGAGTTCCACATCATTATCATTAGTAGACAAGTTAGCTGGCGGTGGAAAAAACAGCTGTTTTGGAGCTCCACATGGATCAGCGATGGGTCCGCATTTGTTTATCCTATTGGGTAACGAGTTTATTTGAGATTTCTTGCCTCTTATCGAAGATATTTAGATGTGGTGGGTGAAAAGCGACCCTGTAGATCGCGAGGGCACTTCAACGAGACCAAGTCAGTTCGTCTGAATGGTGAGTATATAGTATGCTCCAGTATCTTGTCCAATTATAATGTGGTTCACATTCGCCATCCGTCGAAAATGTTATGTAAGCTTGGGAACCACGTTCTGCAAGCAGCCACCCAGGAGCGTGACCTTCGGCTACTAACCCAGACTGATTTTTGTTGCTCATCACAAACTGATAAAGGTTAGAAGAACGTGAGTCAACACCTTGGTACGCTGCTGTGGGCATTCGGGCGGTTTGATTCATTGGTCGGCCCGTAGATACCTCAAGCGGAATATACAATCCAGGCCTAGCAGCCCGAGCAGAAGAAAGATACAGCAGCGCTCGAGACTCCTCAGTGATTGTTTCACCTTCCATAACAAGGTACCCTGATATCCCTAAGATTATGCAGCCATTAGTATTGGTGTCTACGTGGCAAACCAATAATGGCGTACCAGATTCTAAAGACCTTCAAACACGTCTGCCGCTAACTACTGCAACTTGACAACGGCATGAACCTCACCGGCCACCAGTTCAAGTTGGCCACGGAATACAGTCGGCTAGAATGTCATTGAAATTTTAATCCCTTCCAATGAGAGACTTGGAACGTCCTCCGTACTCTTGTTATTTCTGCCACACTATCTGTGTTTAACAGACACGTTGACTTTGTCCTAACCCAAGTATATTACACAATGGAGTCAGTGTACATTGAGAGACGTGCTAAAAAGGGCACCAACCAGCAGTACCCGATATAATGGAGGTAGGCACTTGTACGCATACTTGAATACAAACACAGGTGAGTCCACCAAAACCCTGTTCGTTTTCCCTTCCCCTTTTTTTGTTTTCCATTTTGGATTCTGATTCTGGCTAAGCTATGGGAGTTGTTTAGGTGTTGCTACTTTTACCCATTATATGCACCATTGTTCTATCATTCAGAGTAAGGGGCACATTGCTCATCAGGAAGAGAGTATTATCTACCCTCTTATTGCCCAATGTTCCTAAGGGTTTTCATGCGGTACAAATGGATACATGCAAATTGTACTTAGGTAATAGTGTCCCGATAACCCTGCTTCCAACCGTGTTGTATATAGTGATGGCAGAAAGCTGGAAACTGAAAATGGTGCGTTAATGTTTGAGTATAAAAACGTTGAGATACGCAGTTGACTTGATTGTTCCATCGTTATCTACATGGATCTACCGCAGGTAGCTTCCCGCAAACAACTCAGACTAAGAAGAGTCAATTTTTGAACTATCTAGTCAACAACCTATGCGAAATCAACAAAATATGGACCAAAAATTGTTATGAATTTACCGACATGTGCTTATAGCTGGGTCCATAAAATTGTCTCAGGAAGGTGCAGAGGTGGACTTTTATTTGGGTATTTAATCCATCAGTCGGTGGCTTGCAAGATGTACTGCGGGGGAATAGATAATATGGCATCCTGAAACTGACAAACCAACCTAGTCAGCATGTGATTTACCCATCTGACAATCAATGACTTTGTCCGATAGCAACATGTACTCCACTAACCTGTATGGTGACTTGCAACAGAATACCGTGTTTATGCCAGTGCATTTGGAAAACACGTGCAAAGTAGCATGAGGTAGGAGTACGCCTCTGAATATGGAAACCGCATACACAGTTTGTGTGCACTCCGACCAGACAAGCAGATAAAATCAGGCAGACTTCTAACTGTGTCACTCATTAGTCACTGTCGGTACGGATCGTCGATAACATATATGAGGTGATATTTTCCAGTAATGGGGGTGCCCCCGTTACTTGTCACTGTTAATATGTGAGAGTATAACATCCGTAAGAGCGATGACTGGCGGTAACTGCTTGATCAACTAATCCAATCTGGACAGCGTAGGGTATGCGTTTAAGTGGGCAATCGTCATTTTTATCTGCATTGCCGGTGACTTGGGTACAATGAACGATAAGAACCTTTACATCTCAAGCAAGCAATCTACAACGGATTTCGCAAGGTGCGGTTATGAACTTAGATCTCGACGGATTCGAGGGGATTTACGTGCCGCTGATCAACCCGGATGGAATAACCTCAAGCCGTAAGTTGAACTACCAGACGTGTGGTGCATGTGTCAGGATCTAGCGGTAACGGGCCTGTTTGAGAATGTTGGCATGTTTGCAGCGTGAACAGTGGATTTAAACAAGCAGGTTTCATCACATAGCCTTGCTCCTATGCTCGTCTAGCTGGCCCAGTCATCAGGCAGCGTACAGTTATTGTGGTGAATATGGATGTGATTAGTGATTTTATTCCAGCGGATGCCAATGATTCAATACACAGATTTTAAAAAATAGTCACATTCCGACACTGACGTCGGTGTTCCAGCCTGGCATCATAGAAGTCAAGGCACTTCGAGTTTCCGCCTTGGAAGCTTAGCCTAGTTTAATGTACTTGAACTTTTCATACATTGATGGATGCAACTCTGAAATGAGGCAACATAAAATCACCCTTATTTCCCCTCGTCCAGAACTCGAGCGCTACTTGTGATTCATAGCCTATTCTGCGCACTGCAATGTAAGAGGCCGTCGGAGTAAATATCTCCGCATTTGGTTATCCCCACTTGGTGGTAAGACAACTTATTTCGCATCACAATAATGTCACTTAACCATGCGTGTTTGCATGTTCATCCTCCAAAAACAACAAATCACCAAGAGTTGACTAGCACGGAAGGGACCAACTAGTCGCAGCCAATGAGTCGGTTTGAGATTTTTTTGAAAACTGAGTGGAAAATAACCTTATTTTTCCTCCTATCAGTTTCACATTAAATAAAGTGTACTGATGGTTATTTGCGATTCTAGACAGTTAGCTTCCTTTTGGCAGGTAAAGCTCTGTGGTGATACTATGGGTTCATTCCTCATCCGTGGTCTCTTGTTATCAAACAGATTTCCCTCCAATCCATTCTATGCACATCCATGCATTCCACTTAACTTAGCGTATGGAAGCGGCAGATGTAACTCCTCGTCTGGATGGTAGCTTACAGATGCTCGTTTCGTCCTTCCATGTTACTAATGCAGTTTTTGGAATTTTGGCACCATCACCCAGAGTGTTTTCCTTGCGTTTGACACACATCCCGCTCTTCTCGTGTTTGTCTTAGCTATTTGTCCATATACCAGAGTTGATTGTATGTATATGGCTTCTCCACGTAGCACAATGCGTGATATATCTCTCGCACCACCAGTTTGGGTCCGACATCGGCACACACACTAACAAAAACAAATATAAAGTAACTAAGGCTTTCGTTGTCCAATGACAGGTTGCCATCAAGCACAAAGTGACATAGTTCATCCGGCGCAACAAGCCTGTATGGGATATAAATATTTTCAAACCCGGCTGACGCGCGGACGCGAGCTGTTTTCCAAACCGGATCGTCACGAACCGCCGTCGCGCTTCAGTTGAAACTTAATCATAGGGTCGATTTTCTGTATTGTGAGTACGTTGTTCCTGGGGATAATTAATTTTTAGACAATGATAAATGTGTAGAAAGTTGATAATGCAGGTGTGCTCTGATAAGCTGCACAGAACTGGAATTGCTGAAACGGCTGGTTGATTATGTTAAGTGGAAACGACGATGTATCATGGGTAGAGAAAGAACTCATATCAAGTCGATGTAATTGCCCGCGTGAGAACCACAGAATGAAAAGGAAAAATGCGGTGATAAAATGATGGCTTTTTAGTGGACGCAATGGTGTTTACATGAAAAATACTTGAGCGATCTCACTTTGATTAGGCGGGGTAACACCGCGTAATCTCTCGATATACACTAGCTATACTTCGTAATGTAGGTGGCTTAGAGCAACATCGTGTTCATTTAACACGGATAATGAACGCGCAGACGCCACGCAATTAGGAAGAAATTTCCATGGTTTGCATACAAGAATACAAAATGAGTCCCGGCTGCACAGTAGCAGGCTGTTTGGTTTGCTCAATTTGTACACACTTCGAACTGTAACCTACAGGTTCCGCATGCTGTAGGAAATTCGTTATTCATTCAAGTACATGGCCCATAACTCAGTAGCTTCGAGCCTGTGAAGCCGAATACAGTGGTCCAGCCAACCGAACACTTTGGAGAATTCGGGGTAGATGACCACCGTCTCTGTCCCTTTGTCTGACGCTTCCGAATAACTACTGCGTGCAGTCAGTAAGTTGTTTGTGTAAGATCGGGGTTGACGGAAACCGTGTTGCTCAGGTGCTAAAACATTGCAATGTTGTAGATAATCGACTAAAGCGTCAGAGACGATTGCCTCCATCAAATTTGCTGGTTTCGCGCGACTTCCACTTTTAAAAATTGGCGGGATTATGCCAGGTTTCCTAATGGTAGACACCATCTGTTTATTTAAGTTTGGTATATTTGTGAGGCTGGACCTTACCGTGGTGCGATGGTTTGTGTGCCTCAGCGATCCATTGAGCTATGCTTGGTGGTGCTTTTGCACCTTCAGAGTCACTCATACCAGATTGGTCAATGGTTAGAGGCCAGACAAACTCAGCATCCTGGTCCTCCAGGTTGGGGGTTGGAATGAGGGTGGCTCCTTATTCCTTAAAACGGACTCCTTGTAGCCCAACGCCAAACCCGCTGCCTTGCGGTCAGGTTTTTGAAACAAAGGCTTTGGTTGAGAACCCTAATCGTTCTCCTGTCTAGGCCTGGGCAACCTGACAGTATCCTGCCCACGCAATACCATGAATATTATCTCAAACAAATTTCTGATGCTCTGGCCACCGCAGAGGATAATCAACGGTGCCCTATCTGCTGCATCGAGCAGGGTGGATAGGGGTTTGGATGCTACTGCTCAAGCCACCCCGTCTCCTTATTCCGCCTCTTACAATTTTTCAGTCTTACCGTCCCGTTCCAACTTCACTTTTATCCCCCCAGTTTTCAACCTCTAATTCTTGGCCCTCCCCCAACATGCTTTGCTAGGCATTTATCTTCTAATTTCAACTCACATGTGAACGCGGAGCGTCACTCCTCTCCTGTCGACAAGCCCATGTCCAGCCAAGCGGTCCATTCCAGTTCATCGGCTTCCATTTGGAGCCCTCGATCATCGTTCAGATTGGCATGCCTTAATGTACGCACACTACTACAGATCGGTCAACAGGCAGCACTTGCCCGAACATTGGAGACCCTCTCGATCGATATCTGCTGATTATCGGAGACCAGCCTGCAAGACTCGAGCTCTGTGCTCACTCTGCGATCCCCTTCAGGTGACGCAAGCAGTATTTTCTCAGTGCGCCTATCCGGTGACGATGCAGCTTCGAGCACTGGCCAAGCTGGTGTTGGCATTGCCCTGAGTCCCCGGGCTGAAACTGCTCTGGTTGATTGGATTCCAATCAGTAGCCGGATGTGTGTGGTCCGATTGGCTGGCTCGTTTAAAGCTTCGAAATCGCGCGGGACTAATAGATGTCTATTCATCATCGCTGCCTACGCGCCCACAAACTGTAGCGATGCTTCGGTAAAGAACGACTTCTACCGCCAACTGACCCAGCTCCTTCGCCACAGAAGGAGCACGGACACTGTTGTGCTGGCGGCGGATATGAACGCACAAGTTGGAAAGTTGTCCACTGATGAAATGCATCTGGGTGGTCAGAACGGTGTAGACTCCCGTAATGATAATGGTGAGCGGTTACTTCATTTGTGTGAGGATGCTCACTTATTTCTTGCGAGCACTAATTTCCGACACAGCACCCGCTGGAGGGAGACTTGACGCCCACCAGCCTCGAACCAGCTATGGACGCAGATCGATTACATTGCTATTAGTTACCGCTGGAGAGGCTGCATCCAGAATTGTCGCTCGGTTTGGAGCACATGTGTGGACACCGATCATGCACTTGTATGTGCTGACATGCAGATGCGCTTTGGCGGACGCCCGCGACGACGCTGTGAGCGTATTGACACCTGCCAACTGACAAAGCCATCTGTTCTGAATGCGTATCAAAGTACGCTGACATGCGAGTTGAGCAATCGCTCACTGGAGACAATTGATGGTCACTGGTCACATGTTCGCCAGACCTTACTAGCAGCGGACAAATCCTCATGTGGTATGTCTAAAAGCCAACATGGACATAGGGTCTCTTCTCGGTCTCTGGAAATTATCGACGCTCGCCGGCATATCCCGGCTGGAGGCGAGCACAATGAAACTCTCAAAGAACTCCGGGCAAAACTCCGTGCTAGCCTGAAGAGAGACCGCGAATCTTGGTGGTCTCATCATGCGTCAGAGATGGAAGTGGCCGCTGCCCTTGGCAACCATCGTAAATTATTCCGTCTGATACGGGAAACGGGCAGCAGGAGGCCTGGTGTTAGTGAAACAATTTGTGATGAGAGTGGACAGCCTATTCACAATTTGTCAAAACGTTTGGAGCGCTTGGCTGAGCATTTTGAAAAGCAATTTAATCGGCTAGAATTGTTCGATTCTTTGCCGGCCAGTGATCATCCTGCTCCGTGGGCTGTCCCTTTGGATCCACCCTCTCGCTCAGAAGTCGAACGTGAAATCGGACTGTTGAAGTTTAACAAAGCCGCGGGACCAGATGATCTTCCTCCAGCCCTCTTCAAATTCGGAGGCACTGCTCTTGTTAATGCTTTACATGAATTACTAGTGAAAATGTGGGAGCAGGAGACTGTCCCAACCGACTGGAGCCGCTCCGTTATTGTTCCCATCTTCAAAGGCGGCTCGCGCTCGGAATGCGGCAACCATAGAGCAATCAGTCTGATCTCCATCGCCTCCAAATTACTCGCCTCCATAATTCTTCACAGACTGACTGGCGCTCGTGAAAGCCAGATTCGGGAGGAGCAAGCCGGTTTTCGTCGGGGTCGTGGCTGCATCGACCACATCTTTACCTTGCGTCAGTTGTTGGAGCACCGCCTCATATATTGGCGGCCCACCCTAGTCGTGTTCCTCGACATCAAAGATGCCTTCGATTCGGTTGATCAATGTGCCCTTTGGAATTGTCTACTCAGGAAAGGTGTGCCCGAGAAATATGTAAATATTATCCAAGCATTATATGCGCGTAGCGCGGGCAGAGTGAGGGCTTACGGCAAGCTGTCGCCACCCTTTAATATCTCCAGCGGTATGAGACAAGGATGCCTGCTGTCACCTTTCCTCTTCAACTTCGCTATTGACGAAGTCATGGAGATTGCATTTACAGGACATGACTTGGAAGGTGTGGAGCTACTCCCAGGAGAACGACTTCTTGACTTAGAGTATGCAGACGACATTGCTCTTATCTGTGACAGCTCCCAGACGTGCCAAGCCGCGCTGGACAGATTAGCACTGGCTGTCAGCCGCTTCGGGCTTTGCTTTGCACCATCGAAGTGCAAAGCGTTCCTCCAAGATTGGCAGGGATCGCCTAATGCGCTGACCATTGGTGGGGATCAGCTAGAAGTCGTTCAGAAGTTCAAATACCTGGGAAGTTGTATCAACGCCCTTGGGATCGAAGACGAGATCACGAACCGTATAGCGAAAGCTCGGAGTGTTTTGCTAACCTTCGCCACCTATGGCGGCGGCGCGACATTAATCTTGCCCTGAAAGGTAGAGTGTACAATGCAGCGGTACGTTCGACCTTACTGTACGGTTGCGAAACCTGGCCCCTAAGGTCGGCGGACTTGAAGTGGCTAGCTACGTTCGACCATCGGTGCCTTCGCAGTTTGGTTCACATATGATAGGAACACCGCGTGAGTAACGAGCGTGTTCGACTCATTGTTTACGGCCCAGGAAAAGGATCTGAACCTCTCAGCACCGTTATTTCCCGCACCAGGCTCCGATGGCTTGGCCAGGTGTTGCGCATGCCAGCCCACCGACTCCCTCGACGTGCGTTGTTTGCTCACCGGGGATGTGGGTAGAAGAAGAGGAGAGGTGGCCAAGCGATGACTTGGTCCAGAGGAATGAAGCCCATCACTTCGGAGCTATCCTCGGTTGGAGCGTCACGGCTCCCTGGTTGGGTTCCAAAAGACGGTGAACACGTTTGGCTGGATACACTTGCTGACATGGCTAGGAGCCGACCTCAGTGTCGTTCCTGCTGTGAGTTTCTTTGTCCCTCCCCATCCCTTTTTAGCCTCCCCCTCCCCTTACTATCTCATTTTGTAGCGTAAAACATAATAATTTTTCTCTTTTTTCTTTTACCTAGTAACTGGCTGATAGCTTACCGGAATGATGCTTATCCGTTGTTGGTAGATCAGCTGGCATGCAACCGTCGTATTTATTTTTCCTTAATGTATTGTATTTATGTATGTATTCCCTTTATGTATTGCGGTACAATAGCGGAGGTGTTTTACCACCTCTAGCTGATGTGTATAATGATGATGATGATAGTTGTGATACTGGCTTGGTTACTGTTGTGGTTGCTACGTTCAACGCCCTCGTATGAATGCTAGCAACCACAGTAACACCGTGGGTGAACACGAACTGCACTTTCCTAGATTGCGCCCTAGTGGTAAATGAAATTTTACTGTGTTAATATTGGGGTTGATGGATGTGGATATATAACACTGGTCAGTCTCATTGAAAGGTTAGTACAACTAGCATCTGCGGAGTTTTGGCTGTTTCTTAAACCTCTGTGCCACTCCGTCGACTTATGCGAGGGAGTGCAGTGCTTCACGTTGCGAAGGCTGTTGACATACTTGTATCGCAAGTTTTGCTTTTTAGTATATTTAATGACATGTATTGTTGGTGAGCTACTTTTTTCGCACGGACAAGCGCAGTGACATAAGTCGCTAACTCTCAAGAGTAAGGTCGTGAGTTCGAATCCGGTAGGATTCAGCGATGTGCGCTACTAACGAGTCCCACTAGGACGAAACCGCCGTCTAGCGCATTTCCGGATGTGTGGTAGTTGTCTGCCTGAGTCTAACTATAATGAATCTACACACATATCTAACTGTAAACTATGTCTGCATGATGGCGTAGTCTGTGCGGTGTCTGTCAGTGACATGCAGCGCATGAGTTCCTCATTTGCATGTATGAGATCTATCGCCGATAGCACATCTTCACCTCTGTCTTTTGGGTGAGGTGAGGTGACTGTACGTTGGATTACTTGCAAGTAATTTTGCGTTCGGACCTTGAATGTTGAGCTGGTGGATGGCGAGAAGTTCAATTCGTGTGTGTTTAAATTACATGAGACTACCACAAAGTAGTTGTCATCGTGAATGAGACGCAAACGCCACTATAACGAGTCGGTGAACCGCGTCTTCGAATCATCCAATTGCTCGCGTTACAGTCCGTTACGATATCAATGATTTACGTCAACTCATCTGCTAAGGTGGTGGCAGTGAAAGACAAAGGTTTTTCCATATGCGATCTTGGAATATGTAACATCTGAGGGCAATAGAGTCCCAGTTTTAGTAATGAAATCCCATGCGTCCTTTAGCTGTCGCAACCGGAGTTCAGAAAACCTGTTGGGAAAGTATCGGGCCATAATGCACGTGCAAGCAAGATTTGTGCTTCTCAGCAGTAAAGCAAAGGGAAGTGATTAGGAACAACGATTATGCCGACCGTTGTATGGTCCACAGATTTGTTGTGTTATCGGGGAATGTCTTGGAGTTTGATTTGGCGCATTGTACTCAACCAGTCTGTCAGGCCCACTTGCACCATGTGTGGGGCATTCATCATCATCATCATACACGTCAGCTACTGTGCCGCAATACATAAAGGAAAAGGAAAATAAACACAACAGTTGCATGCCAGCTGAGCTATCAGCAACGGATAGGCATCGTTCCGGTAAGCTACCAGACAGCTACTAGGCAAAAAGAAAAATTATTATGTTTTACGCTACAAAATGAGATCGTAGTTGGAGAGGAGGCTAAAAAGGGATGGGGAGGGACAAAGAAACTCACAGCACGAACGACACTGAGGTCGGCTCCTAGCCATGTCAGCAAATGTAGCCAGCCAAACGTGTTCATCGTCTTTTGGACCCCAATCAGAAAGCCGTGACGCTCCAACCGAGGCCAGCTCAGAAGTGATGGGCTTCATTCCTCTGGACCAAGTCATCACTTGGCCACCTCTCCTCTTCTTCCATCCACATCCCCGGTGAGCAACCAACGCAGTCGTGGAAGTCGGTGGGCCGGCATGCGCGACACGTCGCTCAGCAATCCGAGCCTGGTACGTGAAATAACGGTGTTGAGCGGTTCAGTTCCTTTTTCTGTACCGTAAACAAGGCGACGAGCAAGCTCGTAACTCACGCGGTGTTCCCATCATATGTGAGCCAAACTGCGAAGACACCGATGGTCGAACGTAACTAGCCTCTTCATGTCCGCCGATCCTAGGGGCAAGGTTTCTCAACCGTGTGGGGCATTTATATGTGATCGTTGATGAAGCACTTGATTTTGTAAGCTCATTGTTATCGTGCAGTTCAAAAAGCTTCCCCTATTCACTTGCATACTGAATTGGAGCTTTATGTCGGGCAACAGTGGTTCGTCGCTTTGAACCGGAGATCACTTAGCAGTCTGTTATTAAGTGACTGCTCGCATTCCAGTAACTTAAGTGCCATCTGCTAAGTTTGCAGCATAACTTACATTATCCTTGCTCCACACTCTCTCAACTTGTTGATATTGGCAGTCTTAATAGAAAAGCATTCACAGCGTCTTTCAAGAGCAGTGTCTCAAAATATAGCGATACTGCTTCTTGTCCTGAATCCTTGCTTAGCATCCATCATAATCATGAGACTTGGAAACGCCATAAGCAAAATCGGTTCTAGCTACGGTGCCTACGCTGTAACATTCTAAGCTCTGATTTGTTCGCTTGTGCTCGTTCTGTGGAACCTTTAAAAAGACAAGGACCAAACAGGATCCATTCTGGAGACCAGCTCACGAAAGGAAGGCGGTTTCCACCTCGTCGACGGAGTTTAGTACTACCCGAAGTAGTCTGACTTCCACACAGTGCTTGAAAATCGGGTGACAGGTAACCCTCGTCAGGTTGGTGGGATTAGTCGGAATATGGAGCAGATCGTTTGGAGTGTTCACTGGCTGAGTCATTTATCTGTGTTCTTTACGGTGAATTCGAAGTTGACCCTGCAATATTGATAAATGCTATGGATTGGGCATCCCAAGGTTTATGAGTGTCTCTCGCGGG
Source organism: Dicrocoelium dendriticum (assembly GCA_944474145.2). NCBI lineage: Eukaryota > Metazoa > Platyhelminthes > Trematoda > Plagiorchiida > Dicrocoeliidae > Dicrocoelium > Dicrocoelium dendriticum. Next base: position 33,666,192 of record OX104059.1, on the reverse strand, counting down.
AGTATAGATCGTGGTTGGGCAACCTAGCGATTCGATACGCAGCAGTGCAGGACTGCGTTTAACATTAGTCGCGGGTGTGGTAGTAAAAACATCAACCGCTGATTTTTCGGTGTTCGTGAATCCAACTACGGATCATCCGCCCCTGATATTGGCTTGTTTCCTGAGTTTCTGCAAAGCCTGGGGAAGGGAAACGGAGTTGAAGGAAATTGTTCAAATTGTGCTGTAAATGACCAGTTCGGGAGCGGCTGGGAGGTCTGAAGTGGTGTTTGCGGATGCTACTTTGCTAGTGGAACACTCGGTTTTGTGCAACTGGCATTGAATCTGCAGCGTACTAGAAGACGCTTAGTAATTGTGGAAACGTAGTGGTTACAAGGATTCAATCGTGTTGTTCTAATTGAACAACGAATTTATCGCGGATAAATAGCCAATATTTAGCAATTTCCGTAAGTAGAGTGAGCCTAAAAGTGCATGTGCCAGGAAACACGTATAAAACGTATCAATTTGAGTTTCGAGTTCGAATAACGTAAGAGCGGCGATATTAGAATACGGAAGAATGCTTCACAGCTGGAATACACCAACAGCGACAACGTTCCGGCGACATTCCAGTCGATTGTACGGTGTGGTCAACTTCAACTGGTGGGCTCTTAGTGGAGTGTTTTGGCTGTGCTCCAATTAGTGTCGTCGTTGGTGTTTAAAACGCTCTAGGATCTGGTACACTAAGAAAAGGTAACCCCACAGACGACGATACAATATCCGAAGAAATAAACTACAGCGGAGAGCGGTGTTGGTTTGGTAGCTGTGTGGATCTAGCACTTGGTTGTTTTATTATAGTGAGGGCGACAACATTCACAAGTGGTTTATTGAAAAAAACGCTTCTCTTTATTGAAACGATATTTAGAGGTTGCGATGCCAAGGACGGGCGGTGCTGTTCCTATCGATCAAAGTGCATTGCTGCACCTTTTGCATGGCGATACTAATTTTCTTTTTGCCTTACAATAGAAGAGTGGGTTTGGGACCCTACACGCATTATGCCGGCTGATCAGTCCAGTTGGGGCGCAAAACTGGTGTTTTTCCACTCATGAAAATCCTGATAATAAATCACTTCTCCCGTTATGTTAACTGTGTGAGTTGTCGTAGAAAATCCCTCCCCGCTACTCACTCGTTTTGGACCGCAGTGGATAATACACTCATGCCGATCTGTTGTACCGGATAGGGTTTACCGTTTTAGCAGCATCTTAAATCGTACCTAGGAATCCAACTTAGCGGTGAATAATCGGGATTCACCAAAGCACTTCATTCCACAACAAACTGAAGATGCTTTCAGATTCGGGACTATTGTTATCTCATGTATCTTTCTTGAAAGTCGTTGCCCATTTTTAGCTGAGTCGAAATGACTTTGGTAGTGTGTGTGTCCATGCACATCCCCTGCGTAGATCAAGTTGAGTAAAAAAATCTGTCATCTCAAACGTTACTAATCGACATCTGCTAAACGTTTTCAATAATTATATGGCATCCGCTTACGCTGCTGCACATAACTAAAATTTTCCCCTCAACGCGTCCTCAAACTTAAAAGTATAGCAACACTAACAGTTAGATAGCAGTCATGGCGGTCCGCTGCCGTCGCCTATGGCTCAGGGACGTAAGTCGCTGACTCGCAAGAGTAAGATCGTGGGTTCGAAACCGGCAGGATTCGGCGGGTGCGCGCTATTGACGAGTCCCAATAGGACGAATCGGCCGTCTAGCGCTTTCCTGGATGTGTGGTGGCTCTCTGCCTTTGTCTAAGTGCGACGAATCTACACAAACACCAGAGATAGTAGTCCGTGTTGTTTATAAACACAAGACAACTGGTGTATTACCTTTCGAGTGCAGAGATCTTATTTACCACGCCCCAAATGGCTAGATAATATGGTCCTCGACAAAGCTAGATGGAACATGAGCTTTTGTATGTATGCCGTCTACATACATGCTCTTCAACAACATATTTCAATTCGGCCTGCAATGCAGTGTAAACAGCCATGGATTATGTAAGCCATAAGAACTGGGTTCATCCAAAGTGGGATTTGTGGTGTTCCTTTCCCCAATCTGGCAAACTACAAACCATACGACCTCCACTCTAACTCTTCGGTTTTAATGAAATTCCGCAACGAGAATGACTCTTAACATGGTTAACGTTTGCGCACCTCTTTGAACCCTTGCGTTTTAGTGGGTCTTGACCCCGGGCACATTGAGATCAAATTCTACCAGGTTGGTCAATGGTTAGAGGTCAGGCAAATTCAGTCTCCTGGACCTCCAGGTTAAGGTGATGAAATGGGCTGACCTCCATTTCTGTAACGTTAAATCATTACCACTTGCCCGCTGCCTTGTGGACAGGCTTTTGAACCAAAGGATTTGGTTGAGGACCCTATTTCTCCTCCTGGCTAAGCCTGGGATCATGGTAGTATTTCAGCCCACCTACAACCATGAACATTCCTGCAAACTTCAACCATACCCTGCATCGGCCGACGCGCAAGTTATCAAGGGTCACCTTATGTGCTGCATACAGCAGGGCGGATAAACAAAAATATGCTACTGCTGGTGCCTTCTTTCCTTTCTACTGTCTCCCTTACGTCTTTCTAGACCCCAATTACTAAACATCCTTCCATAATTCCCAGCTTGATTCAAGGCAGCCGCAATTTCACTGGAGTGACACCTTTTGCAGCTACCTTCCCGTACTACACACTGGACGCCGGGCGGTAAGAGTCCATTATAAGGCCACGCTGCGCGGTTTCCCTGGCTGCGTTCAAGGTTCGAACTCTATGCCCCATAGGTCAACAGGCCGCACGTGCAAGAACGATGGACACGCTGCTTATTGACGTATGTTGTGTTCCCGAAATTAGGATCAATAACCCTCACAGGGTTGTTGAATTAATAGCGCCTGGCTTGTTGTCCCGCTATCGGTCGCACGCATCCGGAGTCGCTTTTTAGCAACCACTGGTCAATTTAATGTGGGCACTGTTCTCAGCCCGAACTCCGAAGTATCGTTGGTTTATTGGATTCCCGTTAGCAGTCTTTTGTGAGCAGGCCGTCTGACGACATCATCTAAGTTTCATTCACGAAATACCACAAAATCCTGTTTGTTTGTAGTTTCAGCTTATGCTCCCACCGACTGCTGTTCCGATGATGGTAAGGATAGGTTCTATCATGAAATGAACACACCACAACGCAGTGATATCAGTCCAGGCATCATAGTACTTACAGGGGATATAAATACATAATTGGTTCATGTGGGTTCTTTAGAAGCTAAGCAAAGTGGTAAATAGGGGCTTAGTTCTGAGTGAACGGACAACGGTAAGCGTCTGTTGCAATTATGCGCGGAGCACCAACTGCTTCTTAGTAGCACCATTCACCATGCTAGGCACCGAAGTGCCACTTGGCGTCCTCCCGTAGCTGACCAGCGATGAACCCAAATAGACCTCACAGCCAAAGGTTACAGATGGCTTGGTTTCATCATGAATTGCCACTCTTACTGGATTGCTTGCGTCGACTCTGACCACGCCTCGGTAGGCGGTGGTTATTCCATGAAAGTTACCGGAACGCACACCAAGCTTCTGTATCGACTGGTAATTGAGAATTTATCTCCGTCTTGGGTCAGACAAACCTACCAGGGTGTACTGCGTACCAAAATTTCGCTTTCCCGTCCTAGTGACACTGAGCTTCAGTGAAATAGGATCTTGGTCGTCATGTACTATGCAGGAGCTTGTCGTACTATCAGTCGTCACCGCCCCATTCACCTGCTATCAAAGAGATCAATGAACCTGTTGGAATGCAGAAGAAAACTCCCGGCTGGTTCAAAACACAATTCCACTAAACGGACAATCAAGCGCGAAATAAAGCGGAAACCGTATGTTGACAAGGAAGCCTGGTGAACCAGTCGGGTTCGAAAATTGATGGAGACGGGAGCAGTAGGTAATTATCGTTAGCCCGTCCAGCTGATCAGCACCAATGGTCCCAGGAAAACAGGCGTTAGTGGAACAGTAAGAGACAACGCGATTGCCTTGATTCCCAACAAGGAGTGATATATTGTAGAGAGACGGAAGCCACCGACTACTCGGGGAACAGAAAGACAACAAACACGGGGTAGTAGGGAGTTACCAACGGGGGCAATGCATGAGATAGGACAAGGCATTGCGAGCCTTGTGGATCGAGCAGACATCGGAAAACGAGTGACTTCTGCTAACGAGCCTGCGCTCAGAATTACGGAGTAGGTATCTGTCGGGAACGCACTAAATCAGACAAATGCGTTGCTAGTGAAGCCCACCAGATTTAGCACGGGCCGCGTGATGCAACCACGGGGAAGCAAATCGTGAGCTTTCGAACGACCGCTAGCAGGCCAGAATCAAGTATTGCGGAGCGAAGACACGGGATGAAAACATGGAGGGATTGTTCACAGACTCAAAGTCATAGGCACATAGAATGACCTGTCACACGAATCTTTATCCGCGGGGCGTCATGGAAAGGAAACACGGTCCATATCTGTACGGGTTTGTGGATGATCAATTTGTGCACGGTTGTGGCAATACACGCATTGCTCCACTCTCGCGTCGTCCTCACTTCAGTATGGCTGCTTGGGCAGAGCAGTCTAAAGATCAGCTCCGTTAGTCTCCATGATTCCGGACGTCATCCTACTCGGGTGATGAAGACTTATCCATGGCCGGTTAGTTTAGAGGCTCCATCCGGGGCTGTGGTCCGAAACGCGCTTGCAGCCGAAGATCATTTTCGTGCTGCTGGCCCGGATTCGCACCCATCCGAACTTTTTAAGGATAGTGGTGAGGTCCACTGCAAAGCAGTTCTGGAAGGAAGAAACCATGCCGTCTTACTGGAGTACATCGGTTGTAATGACAAGATACTAGAAGCGCAGTCGCGCCGACTGTGCTAGCCACATGAGTTTTAGCCTCAGACCGGTTTGACATACAAACTGGCTCCAATTCTCGTTCGTCGTCTCAATGCGGAACGGAAATCCCGGGTTAGAGGACAGCAAGCAGACTTCCGCTCAGGATGTGGCTATATAGACCACATTTCCAAACTGCGGCACGTGTTAGAGCAGTGCTACGTATAACACGAACCGACAATACTTGTGTTCCTCGATTTCAAGAGTGCGTTCGATACAGTCGATCGATGTATTCTGTTCTAAACAGTTGCGCGAAAAGGTGTTCCCTTGAAATAGGTGAACAATTTACGTGCTCTATACTAGAATAAGACAAGCCTTTTCAGGGTCTACAGTGGCTTGTTGGATTCCGTTCCGAGAACTGGTGGCGTTCGCTAGGGTTGTCCTATTTCCCCAGTTATGTTCAATTTCAGGGTGGACTGCATCATGCAGTGTTCCCTTGTAGAGCCTCATGATGCAGGCACTAAGCTGCTGCTTGATGAAGAGGTAGTTGATCTTACTTATGCGGACGATATGGTTTTGCTATTACTGGCTGTGGGGCGGCATAATCAACCCTGAAAAACCTGCCTAGAGTGCTCACGTCATTTGGCATGCGCCTTACACCTTCAAATTGAGAAGTGTTGTTACAGGACCACCAGCTACTTGATGACCCCATCACTTTTGATAGCGAGGAACTCAATATTGTTGATCAATTCATGCACCTGGCAACTACAGCAGCAACGATTGGCGCAAAATCATTGAAGTCGTTTCACTTATAGCAAAAACCAGAACGGCATATTTGAGTTTGCGACATCTTTGGCGACAGAAAGGAGTTTATCTCCGTCCACAAGTCCGTGTTTAGAAGGCCGCGGTGTGGGCCGTTCTACTCTATGGGAATGAGACAGCGCCTTCGATCTGTGGATTTGAGGCGCCTTTAAGTCTTCGATCATCCCTTTCCGTGAAGCAATGCTGGAGTCGTGTGGCACCGGTAGATCCACCAAAATAATGCGCATAGACGTGTGTTATGCAGTGATAAGCAGACTAATTTCTTAGCACAAAGATAGTCCTGGGTATGCCGCTTTAGCTGAGGTGCGTACTACGGATGCCTGGTCAGCGCTGAGCGTGGAGGGCCTTGTTTGGTCTACCAGACACAGAGTGGCACTAGGCCCGATGTGGAAATATGTTGACTTGGCAGTGCGAAATGAAGTCACTGACGACGAAACGCGAGGCTGTCGGTACGTCTCACCCATCAGGTTGGAGTCCCGTGGTGTAGCTGTAAACTATCGCGCACCACCCCGGTGGCGGTTTGAGGAGTGCCTCCGTCATAGAAGTAACGTCGGATAAGTCTCAGTTGCTTTACAGGCTAGATGAATAACTAGTCGCGGCCAATCTGCGGCAGCTTTTCACACCATGGGGGGTTCCAGGCTGGTAGCTTCCTTCTCATGAAATGTCACAATTGCTCGTACAGCAGCGTGTCGAAACAAATATGATCGGCTATAGAGTTTCTGATCACTCACTACTGTAACCAGAGAAGTGCACTACCGAAAGCATCATGCTGGCCACCGGCTTCTGGGTGGGCTACTACAGAACACACAGAAGCGAAAAAGTCACCCGGCTGCAACGGTCATCCTTCTCACTAACATGATTGAGTCATACCGCTGCCTTACTGGTCAGGTATTTACCACCAGAAGATCGGGGGGAGGGGTCCATTAAGCAGTCTCCTTTCTCGTCCGGGGCGACCGCGAAGCTCACTGCCCTCGCAACACATAAACCCAAATAACTTATTCCTTGCTTCTCTCTTTCCTCATTTTCCTCTTGTGTATCATGTGTTGTGGCACACAGCCTCTCTTCTTATATATATAAATGCTCCGGGGGGAGTCCCTCAAAAAAACCTCCCAAACACAATGACCAGTTCACGTGCGATTGTCCACCAATGCAATCGTATGCCTGCGCGCAAAGCACGCCAAATCGAGTGCTGGAAAGTGCGCAAACTACTGCACCGTATTTCAAGTGAGCGCGCCGGGCGACGTGCTGCATTCGCTGCGATGCAACTGGCTAGTTACCACATCGATATTGTGGCGCTCAGTGAAACCAGGCTCGCTGAGCAAGGTAAGTTACATGAAGCAGGTGCTGGCTGCACATCCTACTGTTTGGACAACCCCGACTCAACACCAGGTGAACTTGGGGTCGGATTTGCAATATCTGATCACCTCCATGGCCTGCTGGTGGATGAACCAACAGCCTTCACCGCGCGACCGATGAATGTTCGCATACGACTCGGAAGAGGTAAGCTTGCCACTTTTGTAAGCACTACGGTCCGACCATGTGTTATCCTGATGACACGCTGGATCAGTTCCACATTCAGCTATCCTAAGTGATACGGTCTGTGCCGAGGAGCGACCGACTATTTCTGCTGGGTGATTTCAACGCGCGCCTTGGTCGCGATGCACCTGTGTGGACAGATGTTATCGGTGCGCATGGCATTGGCTCAGCGAATGCGAACGATGACAGACTGCTCTCACTGTGTGCCACTCACGGCCTGATGATCACGAACACTCGGTTCGCACTGAGTGCGAGTGAATTAGCAACTTGGACGCACTCACGGAGTGGTCACGCTCATCTGGTCGACTATGTCATCGTACGTCAGCGTGATATGAGTGAAGTGCGCATGGAGCTGAGTGTGGCACTGATCACATATTGGTGCGCACCAAACGGTACATATATTTTCGTGAATCTATTTATTGCACTCCCGCCGTGAATCGGCGTAAATTTAACATCCTCTCCCACGGTACTGCGGAGAAACGTATTGAATTGGTGAAGAAAATGGCTGCACGCCTGTTTGGTGTGGATTACATGACCACATTGGACGACCTGTGGCACCACCTTCGCGACTGGGTGACAGCTGCTGCCGAAGAGACCATCGGGCGCGCAAACTGTAAGCGGTCTGATTGGTTTGATGACAACGCTTCGACGACTGACGCATTGGTGTGTAAGAAGAATGCAGCATTTGCTGCACATGTTGCAGAACCCAGTGACTTAGGTAAGCAGAGTCAGTTTCGCAAGCTTCGTCGACGACTGACGCGAGAGCTTCATCTCCTTAAAAATCCATAGTGGACGGAGAAGGCGAAGCAGATGGATTGCTACGCCGAACCCCGCCAACACAAGAAATGCTTTGACTCATTGGAGGTGATGTATGGACCGACATTGCAGCCGCTGAGGACGCTGATCGATGGTAGTTCAGGCGCTTCCTGCAACCAGACTGCAGACATAATGCAGATCTGGCGGAAACACCGACTGTCACTTCAACAACCGTTCAGAGATCGGCTGGCTTACACTGAACCGCCTCAAGCAACACGATGTGAAGGCGAATCCGGCGGACACGCCAACAATGGCTGAGACGCAGAGAGCAATTGCTCAGCTGCGAAACGGCAAGTGTGCTGGGGCCGACAAGATCCCCCTGAAGTATTGAAACACGGCTGTGCCCCGTTGGTGACTATGCTGCACCACTTGGTGCGACACGAAGGGAATGGGGAGGAGGTGTCTCATTAGCTGAAGGTTGACCTTGTGCTAACAATATGAAATTGCGAGTGTAGCAAGCAATGTTGCACTAATTATCGTGGCATCAATTTGCTGAGTTATGCGGGCAATGTGATTGCCCGAATCCTGCTCAACCGCCTCTTCCGTCACGTCGTGGAACCTAACGTGGCGGGAGAGCAGTGTGGAGTCCGCTCGGGTCGCAGCACTATAGGTATGGTGTTTGAGGCTCGTCAGTTGCAGGAGAAGTGCAGAGAATGACACTAGCCGTTGTACTCGCTTTTTGTTGATTTTACCAAGGTATTTGATAAGGTGAACAGCGAGGCGTTGTGGCTAGTGTTGGGTAGGTTTGGTTGTCCGCGTAAGTTTGTATGTTTAATTGTGTGTGTGCACAGTGGTATGCGGGCGAGGGTGCAGCTGAGTGGAGAGACCGTGGATGACTTTGCAATTACCTCAGTTTGAAGCAAGGTTGTGTCTTAGCTCCTGCCTTGTTTAATATATATCTTCATGGAATGATGACTTGTGCTTAGAGTGTTCGTGTGCAGCACCGAATTGGTGGCGGTTTGCTTAACATCCGTCGTTTCGGTGCGAGAACTCCAGTCTGTGAGACAAATTTCCGTATGTTGCTGTTTGCTGACGACTGTGCGTTGTTTGCACACAGCGCGGATGAGTTGCAGCATATGACTAGTGCACTAGCTTCGACAGCGGCCAACTTCGGGCTCACCATCAACAAAAGCGTAACTATCTGTCTCTTTCAGCCTTCAGCGGAAGTGCAGTCTTCGATATTGCCGCGAATCAGCATTGGTGCTGAGGTATTGGAAACCACCTCCGGTTTCAGCTACTTTGAAACGAAGCCCATCATCATCATCATCATCATCATCATCATCATCATCATCATCATCATCATCATCATCATCATCATCATCATCATCATCATCATCATCATCATCATCATCATCATCATCATCATCATCATCATCATCATCATCATCATCATCATCATCATCATCATCATCATCATCATCATCATCATCATCATCATCATCATCATCATCATCATCATCATCATCATCATCATCATCATCATCATCATCATCATCATCATCATCATCATCATCATCATCATCATCATCATCATCATCATCATCATCATCATCATCATCATCATCATCATCATCATCATCATCATCATCATCATCATCATCATCATCATCATCATCATCATCATCATCATCATCATCATCATCATCATCATCATCATCATCAGCAGCAGCAGCAGCAGCAGCAGCATCAGCAGCAGCATCATCAGCATCATCAGCATCATCATCAGCATCATCGTCATCATCGTCATCATCATCATCGTCATCATCATCGTCATCGTCACCATTATCATGTACGTTATCTACGGGTGGGAAATACCTTAGCTACTACGCTATAATACAGGAAGGAATGAAGGGAAAAGGGCAACAAAGGGAATTCATCTGAACTACCGGTAACAGATGGGCATCGTTCCGGTAAATACCAGCCGTCCACTAGGCAGCAGAAAAAGACATTTGTTATACTAATTTATATTACGCTAAGAATTGAGATCATGTTTTGGGGAGAGTTTAAGGGGACGGGGTGGGACAAAGAAACTCACGGGACGAATGCATTTGAGGTCGGCTCCTTGCCGTATCAGCAAGCGTAGCCCACGAAAAGTTATCGTTGTCTTTCGGACACCAATCAGGGAGCCCAGCCGCTCCAACCAAGGCCAACTTCACACTGAGGATCTTCATTCCTCTCGACCAAGTTATCGCTTTTCCACTCATCCCCTTCCATCCACACCCCCGGTGCGCAAATAACACACATCGCAGAAGTCATTGGGCTGGCATGCGAAACACGTGGCCGAGCAATTGGAGCCTGGTGCGTGAGATAACGATGCTGAGCGGTTCAGTTCCTTTTCCTGTGCAGTAAACAAGGCGTCGAACACGCTCATTGCTTACTCGGTGTTCCCACCAGAGGTGAGCTAGACTGCGAAGGCACCGGTGGTCGGACGTAACTAGCCTCTTTATGTCCCCTGATCTAAGGGGCGAAGTTTCACAACCGTACGGTAAGGTCGAACGTACCGCTGCATTGTACACTCCACGCTTCAGGGGAAAGTGATGTCGCGCCGGCGTCATAAATGGCGAAGGTTAGTAAAAGCTCCTCGAGCTTTTGCTATACGGTTCGTGATCTCATCTTCAATCCCACGGGCACTGATACAACTGCCTAAGTTGTTGAATTTCTGAACGATTTCTAGTTGTTCACTACCAAGGGTCAGCGCAGGATGAGGTGCAGGCAAATCATGGAGGAACGCTTTGCACTTCGAGGGTGCGAAGCAAAGCCCGAAGTGACGGACAGCCAGCGCTAACATGTCCAGAGCAGGTTGGCATGTTTTTGAGCTGTCACCGATTAGGGCAATAAGGTCAAGAAGTCGTTCTCCTGTGAGCAGCTCCATGACTTTTAAGTCGTGTACTCTGAACGCAATCTCCATGACGTCGTCAATAGCGAAGTTGATGAGGAAAGGTGACAGCGGGCATCCTTGTCCCACACCGCTGACGATTACAAAGAGCGGCGACATCTGGCCATAAGCCCACACTCTGCCCGAGCTACGCGCGTACAATGCTTGGATAATATTCACATATTTTTCAGGTACACCTTCCTTGAGTAGACAGTCTCAAAGTGCATGCCTATCCACCGAATCGAATGCACCTTTGATATCGAGGAACACGACTACGGTGGGCCGCCAATATATGTTACGTTGCTCCAACAACTGACGCAAAGTGAAGATGTGGTCAATGCAGCCACGACCTAGACGAAATCTGGCTTGCTCTTCACTAACCTGGCTTTCGCGGGTGCCAGTCTGTCTGTGAAGGATGACAGTGGTAATTTATTTGGAGGCAATGAAGATCAGACTGATTCCTCTATAGTTGCCGCATTCCGAACGCTAACCTCCCTTGAAAATTGGGACTATGACGGAGCCGCTCCAATCGGTTGGGCCAGTTTCCTGCTCTCCTAGTTTTACTGGTAACTCGTGTAAATCATCCACAAGAGCAGACCTTCTGAATTTGAAGAGGGCTAGAGGAAGACTATCTGGTTCCGCGGATTTATTTAAATTCAACAGTCCGATCTCACGTTCGACTTCTGAGCGAGAGGGCGGATCTAAAGGGACAGCCCAGGGAGCAGAGCGATCGGTGGCTGGCGAGAAATCTGACAATTCCGATCGATTAAATTTGCTTATAAAGTGATCACCTCAACGCTCCAAACGTTTTGACAATTTGGGTTTATTCTGTCCACTCTCGTCGCGTATAGTCTCACTTACAATGGGTCTCCTGCTGCCCCTTTCCCGTATCACCCGGAATAACTTACGATGGCTACCATGGGCAACGGCCATTTCCATCTCTGAAACCACCAGGATTCGCGGTCTCTCTTCAGGCAAGCACGGAGTTTTTCCCGGAGCTCTTTGCGATTTTCACTGTGTTCGCTTCCAGCCGGAATGTGCCGGCGAGCACCGATAAGTTTCAGAGACTGCGAACAGACTCAATGTATATGTTGGCGATTAAACTTACCACATGAGGATTTTCTTGCTGCTAATAAGGTCTGGTGAACATGAGACCAATGGGCCTCAATTATATCCAGTAGCACTTACTCAGCTCGCATGTCAGCGTACTTTGAAAGGCATTAAGAACAGCTGGCTTCGTCAGTTTGGTGGTGTCAATGCGCTGACAGCGCCGTCGTAGGCGTCCGCCATAACTCATCCGCAGGTCAGCACATACAAGTGCATGGTCGGTGTTTACGCATGTGCTCCACATCAAGCGACAGTTCTGGACACTGCCTCTCCATCGGTAACTTATCGTAATGTGATCGATTTGCGTCCATAGCTGGTTCGAGGCTGGTGGGTGCCAAGTCACTTTTGATGGGTTCTGTGTCGGAAATTTGTGCTCGCAAGAAATAAGTGAGCATCCTCACACAAATGAAGTAACCGCTCGGTGTTATCATTACGGGAGCCTACACCATGATGGTCGCCCAGATGCAGTTTATCAGTAGATAATTATTCAACTTGAGCGTTCAGATCCCCAGCCAGCACTACAGTGTCCGTGCTTTGGGATGAAGGAGCTCGTTCAGTTGGTGATAGAAGTCGTCTTTTACCGACAAATGGATCAGAAATTTCCTTGTTGATCGAAAGTGGAGAGTCCAGGTGGACAACCATCTAACTGACTGGTATCCATCGAGCAGCGGCGTGCCCCAAGGCACTGTACTGGGGCCGATATTGTTTCTGATCCATGTAAACGATGTGCCTCAGCTACTCCAATCACCTTGTGCGTTGTTCGCAGATGACTTGAAGGTGTGGAGAGTAATCCGCACACTCAATGATTGTGATTTACTTCAGCAGGATCTCAACAGCCTCTCGACATGGTCTGCAGAGGTTAACCCTCCGAACAACCCTGCTAAGTTGCAATTTATGAGGTTGGGTAAGTGTGAGCACAGCCGAACGTACACAGTGGCTGGTCAACCGCTGCATCCCGCGTCTTTCGTGCGCAACCTCGGTGTGCTCTCACGTTGCGATCTAAAGTCCATTGACAACACGAATAGGCTGAATAAAAACAGCCTTCGGATGCCTTGGGCGCTCAGGCGCAGCTTCAGCACTTGGTCCGAAGGGATTGCTACTCGCTTCTTCGTGTCGATAATACGACCAATGCTAGAATACGGCTCTCCCGCGTGTTGTCCCATCACGCTGGGAGAGGTAAAAAAAGCTTGAGCGGGTGCAGAATATAGCTACCAGGCTGATTCCCAACTTACGAGGTATGCCATATGAAGACCGATGTAATAAACTAGGGCTGTACACCCTAGCATATCGTCGGCTGAGGGCTGACCTCATCATGACACACCGGATATTACATCTGAATGATTACGCAATGTTGAGACAACTGCTTCATCTGCGCACACCAAGCTGCACGCGAGGACACCGGTACAAACTTATCGTACCGAAGTTGAAGCGGGTCGCCCATCAACTCTGTTTTGAACGCAGAGTGGTGAATGTCTGGAACGACCTGCCGCAGCAGGTAGTAGAGGCGCACTCAGTGTCCGAATTAAAGAAGCTCCTAGCCAAATACTTTGCAGAGGCAAAATATAGAGAGCGGAACGATAAATAAGACGGAAATGTCCAAGCGCGACGAATGATGAAGCTACACAGAGAAAGCTCTACTCGCTGCTTCGAACCAGTATTCAGTAGTCAGAATCATCGCTAGAGTTTGTGGGCGCATAGGCAGTGATGACGAATAGACACTTGTTAGTTCCGCGCGACTTCGAAGTTTTGAACGAGCCAGCCAAACGGATTGCACATATCCGGCTATTACTCGAGATCCAATCAACCAGAGCAACTACAGCTCGGGGACTCATGGCAAGACTACCACCGGCTTGGTCTTTGCTCGAAGCTGCGTTGTCACCGGATGGGAGCAAGGAGAAAGTGCTGCTAATGTCACCTGAAGGGGATCGCAAAGTGAGCACAGATCTCGAGTCTTGCAGACTAATCTCCGATAATCATATATCGATCGAGAGAGTCTCTAATGTTCGGGAAAGTGCTGCTTGGATGGTGGGAAGAAGAAAGTTGTAAACCTCGAAGGAGGTGATAATCTTACCATTTATTGTTCCACATTGCCTCTTTTCTGGAAAAGTACTGTAGCATATCCTAAAAAGAAATCGCTACTGTTTACCAAGGAAGACATACATGAAGCATGACTGCTAGTAAAATTTGTTCATCCCCAAACGTAGCGCAGCGTTCTGGAAATACACAATTCACTTTTATGTAATCCCCCGCATCCATTTGCGCATCAATTGTCAATCGGTAGCAGTGCGGACTCATTTGGCTAGACGCACCCCCCAGATCAGGCAACATTGATACGATAGATGAAAATACTCCATCGCAATGGAAGCGAATAAGATATTTGGGTATACATGCCTAATATGACGCGGTGATCCTTTAGTGTTGCATCCACCGAGTAACGTGTTCCTTCATTACAGTAACTCTCAATGGGTTTTGACATCAACTAAGCCGTAGTACAAGTTTTAGACGGATCTCTGAATATGCAGTACATATAACACAGATAGGTAGAGGAGCGAACGACTGTGACCTTTCCCGTGCCAGCCAGTATTGATGTGATTGACAGATGAGACGCGTATGCATTCCGTTTACCCTAATTTCCATGATAAATCGGAAGGTGTGCCTTGTTTGCAGGCTAAAAGTGAACATCCCACACCCAGGTTTAGATTGGAATGAAACGGATTAAATTTCTCAGAATTGATTACAAACAAGTTTCTTTATTTTCTGTCAGATACTGGTGAGAAATGAGATTAGTATATTTACAGACAAGAATTGTGTGTTGTGGCTCAAGTCAGATACAGACGACCTGCATGTGCGTTCCGCAAATCGGCTTCGTACCCTTGACTGACAGTCCACAGCCCCACTATCTGCAAGAAAATACTTGTTACAGTAAGGTCGGAATCCAGCGGGTGCGCTACTTGTTGATATGAAGCAGCTTTCGGATTTCGTCATAGCATGCGTACGAAACGCTCACGGCAGGTATCACCTTCAACATGTTAGGTCCAAGGCCACGGAACAGACCAGTGAATCCTTCGTGCTTGACAATGTTCCCGAACAGTTTGATGAAACCGACCTGTATGCAAGAAAGGAGGCGAGGTGGGCACAGTTGCGGATTTGGCTCTTTATAGAATATTCGAAACCAGTGAAACCGTATCAAGTTGGATAGTATATTGTTATGTCCAACATGGTGGGTAGGCGCCGCAGGTACTAGGTGCCCGTGTCAAAAATTTTAAAGATGCTCAAGTTTTCAATGGTTCTGTCTTTTGGACGAAGTTGTTTGAGAGTCACAAGTATACCCGAGTTTCGTGGAAGTAAAAAGATACATAGTCGTACAGGGCAATCACAGGCTAGTGCTGAAATGAAGTTGGCTTTTTCGGGAGCTTTTGGATAGACGATGAAGGAATGAAACCTTGCAATGCGGACCGTAAATTAGCGTTGCTGATGGGCTTAAAACCATACTGCTGGTCAGTGAATATTATGAATATGGAAAAATAACAGTAAGGGAGTTACCACTGATAAACTGTGTCGTATGTATTTGCAGGAACGCTTCATGTATGGTGAAACTTTCATGCTAGAGGAGCGGGTTGAAGAATGCAATAAAGCTCGCGAAGTAATGTATCCATTCAAGTGCTTCGAAGCTGCGTTTGTTGGTCACTTTATATCATCTTGTCGGAAGCTAAATATTACTTTCCGGTGACTGTTATTTTGCATATTTCCCACTGTAAATTTTAACGTTAACTCAGTAAAAATCTGTCTTTGCGAGTTTTGGATAAGTGAGAGCCTCATCAAGCAAACAGTAAGTGTGAATTCTAGGTCACCGAAAGAGTGACTCAAAGTACTCGGTTAATGGAACTGGTTAATTCTTGCACAAGTACTGGTACCGCAACGGGCAAGCTGTTAGTAGGGAGGGAGGTTGCAACTTTTCCAGCTTGATCCAGTAACGTTCTTAGGAAACGGCAAACTAAATGATCACAAAGCCGATGAGAACTAGAGAATATTAGCCTCAAAATACAAACGTCATTACAAGCATATTTTGTCAGGCAAATTGTGAAACTTTAAGGCTCTTCTAGGGTGAGCATCTACTTGGTACAATGGAGAACCAGAACGACGCCAACAACTTTACGAATCAGTGCTGACAGCTATTGGGCAGCGACTGGCGCGAATAATTTATGATATATGATAAGTAATGCTGCTTAGCCGAGCCAATAACGCTTGTCGGTGTCTTCTCCACGCATCGAGTATCTGCATGAAATCCAAACCCCTTACGCCCCCGTAACGATAATCCTTCCGCACGGGACACTGAGGATGACCGAGTGTGTTTTGGCATCCCGACTGAGTCGCGTTTCGTGAAGAAGTCTGCGAGTTGTCATACTTCCATCACCTGATCTGATCGATTTGGCTTCCTTTTGGATACTGTTAGCCAGTTCTGTCCGTTTCACTTCAGCTTTCACTTGGCCGTAATTTTCTCCGTCAACTTTGTATACGTATTTGCCTGATGCGATTTGCCGAAAAGAGAATTTGCAACCGTGTTTTCCAGCGGTTTCTGTGCTTACCAGACATCAGGTTGGCTTATCGAGCCAGTTGTAAAAGCTACGAAAGCAAGTGGGTCTACATACACAGGAAGTATCACTGGTTTGTTCTCTAATCATACCAAATCCCCACTACTCATTAGCAATATATGGCAGTCAGCTGCATAAAATCCAAACTGCGAATATGCTCTGGTTCGGAGGTGGGTGTGCGCTTAGAATACCTCGGATACTCATGTCCGGCCAGCGGCCGAGTGGTCTACACCCCTACTTTGCAACCATAAGGTCACCGGTTCGAGTCCGCGCAGGGGTGGGCGTCCTCGAGGCACGCTCGGCCCGCGCGCAGCTGGTGGTGGTCGCGCGGCAGGGAAGCGCCGTTAGAGCGTACCGCTGACACATATCTCGGATATTCATGTTCGCGGACATGCGAAATTGCAAAAAAAGTTGTACCAGAGTGTAGCCAACGAGCACTACAAACTACTGTCAACTAATGATGCCATAGTTTGTGTGGATTACGAGAAAGAAATGCCCGGACACAATACTAAACACTATCTAATCTTAAACTCTATGGGTTGCCAAGAGGTTTTAACCTGTCTTTTAGAAAATAATAAACCAAAAACAATAAAGCAGACCGTTTTCCCTTCAAGAGATTTCGCATGCCACCCAAGACTGATTTCTTCGTCATGTTAGCCCGGTAATTCGGAGCGGATTAATTACTCGGTTTATCCGCTTCCCCAAACGGGTTCGCTCCTGTTCGGTTATTACCGCAATAGATGGGATTCTTTGTTTGCGACGTTCTGTTTCCCACACAAATGAGAAGCGTCGTTACTCCAGTTTTTTGAATGTGTGTTCTGTTTCTCAACTAATTATCGGTGTTACAGAGGTCTTTAATATCGGGCGAATAACAGAGCTGAGTTATTGAGTATCAATGGAAGAGAGATGCTCGTTTTTATTCACACTGTGAACAGCTGTCCGTCAAATAAAACAGTTTGTATACGAAATATTTTAGCGCAAGGGCATTATATAAATGAATAGGATTGATAGATAAATACCAGCTAAGGTAAATAACAGGAGTGTATCGCTTTAAGATAAGCCTTGTTTCGTTGAGATGTAACCATGGTTGCTAAGATAGGCAGCAAATGAGCAACAGTACATGCTACTGAGATGGTAGATAGGTTAATTCACAACATTTACAAACTGACTAATAGAAGAAAAAGTTTTCGAAATGGTCCAGGATGTAGTTTACGGTTCAGCTGTTTTCGGATTTGTTTTACGCAGTGGGAGGCAGCAATCACACGGTTCCGCGTATACAGAAGCATCAAAGATGGTATGTGAAATATTGACGATGCTTTCAATCAATACCCATATCCAGTGGAAGCCTGAAGTCATGCAAGTGAGAGGGAAGAATGGCTCAGAGCCGGTTCACACGCTTGAACCCGCACACATCACCCAGGGATGAGTACAGTTGCCGGCAGTCACAGGATTTGAATGAAACTCGGAGTCTATACGCACAAGGTGTATTTGGAGAAAATAGGCGTATTTTGCAAAAATGATGTGACTCACACATAAATGGTGTCTGATAGCCATTCGCACACATTAAGCAGATGTGTCCAACGCGGTGACTCGATTGCCGTCAGGTCAGCCGGAAAGCTGCTGTCCAGAAAAACAAACCAAGCGGAGCGCGCATAGGTACCAAAATTAAACGGGCTGGCGTTATGTGATCGTAGCAATAAACGGAGACTGACTCCGCTGTGCTGGTAGCAGCATCTTCGCGTGAATGGTCTCACTTGATACTGAAAATTCGGTGGATTGGTCAGAAGCAATGCCGTTAACAAAAAGCGGATCAAACGACATGGAGTTCTCCCAGTCTTTTTCCTCACATTTACCTTTGGGCGGCTAGAATCACTAATTTTTTGACGGAAGTGCGAGGAGCATGTAAAATAAACATCAACCGTGATATCCGAAATTTCTTTTCAAGGCGTATCCGAGTTAAGCGAAACTGAAAAGAAGACTGGATGATTTTTAACCGATTAGTTATTCATCGCAAGATTGGCTGGCCGTTAAAACTGAAACCAACATGGAGCCACTGAAGCCCAAACAGTTATCCAAGTCAGCTGGGTCACTTCACGATATTCCGGCGGTGGACATACAGTCGAAAAATTTTGCTTTCAGATAGCTTGATTGGTGGACTAAGCTTTAGACATCGTTACACAAGAGACTTCGCTATTGCCTGCCCTGCAGGAACACGCAATTCAATGAGTCGTGTCGGTAGTTGCAGTAACCAGTAACCAGTTAACCACAAACTCGTAAGAACAGGGTCGTGGGCTCTAGCGCTTCAGGAGTCAGATGGAACGCAAGGGATGAAACAGCCGCCCTGTTCCTTCTTGATGAGTTTGTGATGGATTCAGCTCGTGCCATTGATTTAAAAACATATTGAAGCTGAACTACTGGTACTGCACCAGTTTCACTGTACTTGCTGAGAGAAAGCAGTCTGCGAGGATCGTAGATCACATTCCGACTAACATGATTGCAAAGAGCACCAAGCTAACTACAAACTCGAGTGCTCCCCACATACTCGATTGCTCTGCGTGCCAAAACCCAAGTGGATCGTTTAGTGAAATTAGAAATAAAGTGGTCTTCGTCTGCTTCAGTTTGCCGAGGCTAAGGCTGAAACCAAGTTTACGCACAGATCTTATGGCCAGCCTCGCCCTACCCTAGTGGGGGTCAGCGTTTGTTTCCCTCCAACCAGAACGCGTTTGAGTTTAGTGACCTTTGACCGTCTTAACGTTCGCCAATTAACTGCACCTTAAATGAACTTGTATGCAACTTAGTCCTTCCACAAATTGAAGTAAACAGCTGAGGACAATACCGGAAATGGCTGAACTCAGTTTATTCTACTGAAATGTGGTTCATTCTTGCTACTTCTTATTAGTTAGTAGTAGGAATTCAAGGACAAAATGGCGCCCAATATTTTATCCGTGGTGACGAACCACAGACCAGTGGAACCAATCTACACCGATGGAGCATAACCACGCGTTTTACCGCCAGCTAGCAGAATGAGCATCAAATTAGCCCACAAGCGCATGTGTTCACTTGACGTTCAGTCGCTTTTCACCAGTGTTCCCTTGGAACAGAATTATGAGCACGCATGTGAATGTATCACGAAAAGCAACATTCGATTGCAGTTGCCCACTGAATTGTTGAAAACATGCTCCTGCTGTGCACAAAAGATATCAAGTTTTACTTTCAGGGAAAAGCATATCGACAGATCGATGGTGTGGCTGTGGGTAGCCCATTAGTCCCTTTGCTAGAGGACGTATTCATGAGTATGATTGGAGAGAAGTTGGACATCATCAAATCCGCAACCTTATATAAACGTTATGTTGTTGAGATATTGTTAACCATAGACTCAGATGATAATATTGCACTTGCAACCAAAGCGCTCAATGGCGTGCATCCGAATCTTACTGTGACATGTGAAACTGCGTACGACAGTTGTCGCCCATACTTAGACATATTGCTCACACGACGATCAGATAGCTCGATAACAAGATCAGTCTATGGGACACGGCAAGTTCACCGATCGATACATACAGTGTGTCGGGCTGGTTGGAACGGAGACAGGTGTGCAAAATCGAAACAGCAGTGCCACATTACCGGCCTACTGCGGTAGAATCGTGTTTGCGCTTCGACAGGCGTAACTGGTCTGAGCACGGAGTGTGCAAGAAGTGCTTAGTGGTATCCCAAAACCGGAGTGAAAGTTCGCGTAGGTGAACGCATGCGCTAATGAAGATGTCAATGTTCGTTTAGCGCTCCTAATTATTATGTCTCAGTGATGCATTGTTGTTTAATATTCCGCAGTGTTGGTGTAAAAATGCTGAAAATGCGCCTATACGGGTGGATAAAGCTCAATTTGATTTCACTTGATAATGCTGAAATGTTTTGTTCCGCAATAGTACAGTAGCATGGAATATTGCAGAGTTTGTGTATAAAGAAGGCCAACAGCTCAGGGTAGAGAGTTTCAAAGAAATATTATGATGCTGTAGGACACTTCTGTCGAGACAAATATAGGATTGCAGCAGCGAAAATACCATCTAGATTATCTCCACTGCTGGCATAAGTGAAAGCCATCTGCTTTGCCCTTATCCTAGAATGCTTTAGTACTCCACCATTGTAGAGTCACGGAATTCCTTTAGTTCTTCAATGCGAACAGTGTAAATGCAAAAGTAGGAATATGTTTTCTATGCAACTGTTTGCGCATCAATGGGACGAATGTCAGCTGCCGTTTACAATGTGTTGCGGATAACGTGCGCCACGCAACTAGTTCCCACAAGTGTTTCTCTATTCTAGGATTTCAAGTTCGCAAATACATTGTTTGGTCCTCTTCTATGAATTCCATCGAAATTTTTGTTGGTATTGTCAGCACAAAATCCCACGAATTTCGGATCATATTATTTGGTTCAAAAACATTCTTTCTAAATTTACAAATGGCACCCGATGTGTCATCAGTAAGTGACTTCAGATCTAACAACTTGACAACATCCAAAGACGGCACAAAATACTTCACAAGGAGTGGGAACACCTATGCTACCCTGTGACTTGAGGCGTCTGTAAAAATTGGCACGAATTTTACTTTCTTCAGTTCTTCGTGTAGTTTATCTCTGGCAAATGGGAACAGGATATTATTTAATAATAATAACAAACTTATTATTATTATTATTATTAAGATTGCCTGACATTTTGCGCGGGCACAAGCAAACTTCGGCTAAAACAATTTTTCTAGTAAATTTCTAATGTCGTTCATGGTGTGGAAAGCGTGCTTGTGAAATGCAGCGTGGTAAGAGAGAAACCTTCTGCGGCTGCTTACTTGGCTTCTGTGTTTCCAAACATTGTTGATCGAAAATAATTATTTCAGGGGTAGAAGATGCTGCCGCAAACACTGATACCTTATAACGGGTTCGATTAGAAGTGTTTTATGATATCTGATGTGCCACCGTGAGCCATAGCAAATTCGGATTTGCATTTGTCACACGGAACATGCGAATCGTTGTCGCGTGTTGCCCTCTTAATGAATGGGAAATCGCTCTCCCATTGGGTAGTCATCTTACACGTTTGTTTATACATGGTTTTCCTAGGAAACTGGACAAAATGCAGGCGTTCTCCACTAAAGCTCCGGTTCTTTCACCTACATCCTACATGCTAAAAGCGGGACATTTTGAGGTTTATGACCTCAGTGTAGCTATCGAAGGTGTGGCGGTTTGATCGAACCGGCCGACAGGACATACATGCAAGCCTGGTACCGCGCAGACCCAGACCGAACGTACGCGCGGGGTCAGCAACGATGAACTGCGCTGTCACGGTAGCCACATACGCCTGATCCACCGCTCGACTGAAGCAGGAGCTAAGTAGCGAACAGAGCTAGTGGCCACGTGCACAACTGAATGAAAACTTGCAACAAGCCCTGCGAGCCAGCCCCTACATGGCATAGCGGTCGCATACCGTAGCCAAATGAACACTTGAGAGCAAGGTAACTAAGGCAGAACGTGTAGTTAAATTTGGCCGTAGAGTGTAAGTACCGAACATTGGAATGCGCTCAGTAGATGAGAGAACGGCGGGTATCTAAACTTAAATAGTTATATTACGGATTGCCGCTTAACAGCAAATTAGTTAAGCAAATGTACGCCGTAAGTGGCCACTAAACATCTCGTTAAACCACATAAACCAGAGGATGCGGGACAATGACTGATAATTCCGTGTGCGCCTCCATAGTTGATAAAGGCCACGTAAGCAATGTGGCTGCTTGCTAACATCGTACGCGCACAAAATAAAAAATGGGCACGAAAAAGAATCTCGTAAGCAATGCCGCGCAAACGTGAGTCTTGGGGTTCAAACCTAAAAGAAGAATGTGCAAGAATGACTTTGGAAAGTATAGAGGCTTTCTATAGAAGTGCAAGTGTAAAACCATTTCAACGTTTTTAAGATTTAAGTCTCATTCTGGCTCACTGGACATCGAAATCCTCTTTGCATTGTACACATTTTAGTATACGTACAGACGGAGCGAGCACAAGATACGGCGCACCCAGGATTCAAAGCGCGGCCGAACGAACAACAATCCGGCACATCATTGCCAGGCTTAAACATAAGTGATCCTACAGTTTATGTTAGCTAAAAAACCGTAAATCAAAAAAACGTCCATGCAACAATTACAAACAGCAAAAGGTTCTTTAAAAATTTATAAGGATGTTATAGTTTAACAAAGCTGCATAAAAAGCTTGCAGCAAATATTTCGCCAGCTTGGCAAAATATGGTCGCTACAGGCGGTAGCAGAATGGTCCACTACAAAAATTGGATCTTACCAAACTACGTTAATACGGGACAAAGGGTCCACAAATTGGGTATGAGATAGAGAGCACTAAATCGCTAACTGTTCAGTAGTAGATGTTGGTCTATCACAAAACCTTTCACCCGCTCACGTGGGAGAATAACGACCGTATGCATGCATCTGGGTACATGTGTACTTGCCAGTGTCGTCCATCGTGAAAACGCTGGATGGCGCAGATGGTTGAGTGCGAGTCAACCTACGGCACACCACAAGGCAAGTTCACCGATCGATACACACGGCGGGTCGAGCTGGTTGGGACGGAGACAGGTGTGCAAAATCGAAACAGCAGTGCCTCATTACCGGGCTACTGCGGTAGAATTGTGGTTGCGCTTCGACAGGCGTAACTGGCCTGAGCACGGAGTGTGCAATAGGTGCTTAGTGTTATCCCACCTAATGACAAAAGGGTTATTGGCAATGCTGTTGTAGACTGAAAGTTGCCTTCCAACAACGTACCTTAACAAAATAGGCATCCCTTACAATTAGGCCTTGTAACTATGAAATGTAACGTTTTGAGAAAGGAGTCATGAAAAGCTATACTGCCTAAAGACTACTCGCTGCCGCATAGCCTATTCTCCCGTCGCAGTATTGATCACCGTTGTGGGAAACAAATGTGATTGCGCTGCCCGATTTGTTTCAGGCGGGGCCATGAGCGTTTAACCCAACCCATACACTGCTAAGGCAATATTCCATTAGCACGGAACTGAGAAGCTGCATTTCTAGGCAATATCTAATCCTCGCGGATACTGAGAATCACGTATCGCACCAAGCTCATTGGCTCGAAAAAATGAATGATACATCGTGAGACCACAGCACACACATGTGGGTTCTCATGCATACTATGCACCACAAGCCCGTTATCCCTGTGATAACTTTGCTGACACATTATACTGCCAACTCCGAATATTAAGTTCAAAAGGATCGAGAAGCCACGCTTTCACGGTTTGTATTCTTATTGAAAAGTTGTTGGACCATCTTTCCTTCCCCTTTGTGTGACCGGTAAGTTATTGTTTGG
This sequence comes from Dicrocoelium dendriticum, assembly GCA_944474145.2. Lineage (NCBI taxonomy): Eukaryota > Metazoa > Platyhelminthes > Trematoda > Plagiorchiida > Dicrocoeliidae > Dicrocoelium > Dicrocoelium dendriticum. The sequence continues at coordinate 33,642,216 of OX104059.1, read as the reverse complement.
AAGCGCTCATCCCACGCCAGAGGCCGTACGCCGATGAACGGAATACGAATACGAAACCGCGTAGCCTATTCTCACATCACCATCTCGTTCACATCCTTCCCGTATTCCCTAGGCATAATCATGAAAAACAAGTATTACCATTGCGAACCAAGTTGCATAGAAGTGGTCAGTCTAAGCGCCGTCGAATCAGCTTTGCTCATGGATTGTACTCTGGCCCGACGCACCTTTAGCATCATTTGCCCGTGCACCAATGCAGTGCAGAAATCAGTGATAATGGTGAATACATATATTAACATAAACAGCATAAAACGGGGATATGTCCCTCAACGAGGAAGTTGCTCAACATGCCCTTTGACGTTCTGCTTGCACTGAGAAAATCGCCTGAGGCAATATGCTGTAACTTTTACAAAGTTTCCGTGTTAACGGCACGAGACTCATTGACAGTATTGCCTTTCCGTCATTCCAGTTAATTAGGCATGTTCTTGCAAGCGCTTATTTTCCAATAATCCCATAGGAAGAAATGAAAGGAGTTCAAATCTGGTAACCGGGCAGGCCAACTCTTGGGACTTCCGCGTTTACCACCAGCCCATCCTGCACAAACGGTATGTGATTAACTTAACAAAACTTTCGGTAACCGTTGGATCAGTCGTGGGAGACTTATTAATTGACCTGCACTGTCTCCTGATTGGAACCCACCAGATTTTGTCCTATTGGGGTACTTGAAATGCCGAGTGTATAAAACCAGGCCAACCTGTCTGGGGGAAATGAAACGGAAAATCATCAACGAATGTCGCGGTGTATCAGTGGACTCTTTGCAGAAAGTGCTAGCCAGTAGCATCGGGCGAATGCTGCTCTGCAAGCGAAACAACGGTGGTCATTTTGAACATCTAATTCGTTGATTTTTTTCCTCTTGAAACATACTTCATATAAATACATGTATAATGCATAGCGATTGATTTCAGTAGCACATTTTTGCGATGGGTAATGATGCGCATACTTCGTCGGGGTTACATGAACGCTACGACAAAATATAACGAGACGGGTAGGTGAGAAACGCCCGATCGCTCAATTTCCCGACAGGGTACAGGTGTCGCTGTTCATGATTAAAGTCGACGGCGGTAAACGAAAGCGTTGATGCTCAGTAGACTGCGTCATGCGCTCCTTGCAAGCAAGAAGCACGTACTTCCGTTACCTATATGACGTTAGCCTCGTGTTTGCCAAGTAACTCAATTATGAGTACCGCTATTCCTCTGTCTATGGTAAAGGAACTGTCGCTTACAATATACGTAGAAGCTACAAGCTGGAGTAGTTTTCACCGCCTATTATCGTTGGCTACTTCAGCACTTTGCTTTAGTCTTTATAGATTCAATATGGCGCAGCTTCCTATTATGCACAAACAGTGCGGCATTATCTTAAGGAGGTGTGCGGTCCCCGGTGCATCGGTCGCGGAAGTCCCAAGAGTTGGCCTGCCCGGTTACCAGATTTGAACTCCTTTCATTTCTTCCTATGGGATTATTGGAAAATAAGCGCTTGCAAGAACATGCCTAATTAACTGGAATGACGGAAAGGCAATACTGTCAATGAGTCTCGTGCCGTTAACACGGAAACTTTGTAAAAGTTACAGCATATTGCCTCAGGCGATTTTCTCAGTGCAAGCAGAACGTCAAAGGGCATGTTGAGCAACTTCCTCGTTGAGGGACATATCCCCGTTTTATGCTGTTTATGTTAATATATGTATTCACCATTATCACTGATTTCTGCACTGCATTGGTGCACGGGCAAATGGTGCTAAAGGTGCGTCGGGCCAGAGTACAATCCATGAGCAAAGCTGATTCGACGGCGCTTAGACTGACCACTTCTATGCAACTTGGTTCGCAATGGTAATACTTGTTTTTCATGATTATGCCTAGGGAATACGGGAAGGATGTGAACGAGATGGTGATGTGAGAATAGGCTACGCGGTTTCGTATTCGTATTCCGTTCATCGGCGTACGGCCTCTGGCGTGGGATGAGCGCTTCCAAACAATAACTTACCGGTCACACAAAGGGGAAGGAAAGATGGTCCAACAACTTTTCAATAAGAATACAAACCGTGAAAGCGTGGCTTCTCGATCCTTTTGAACTTAATATTCGGAGTTGGCAGTATAATGTGTCAGCAAAGTTATCACAGGGATAACGGGCTTGTGGTGCATAGTATGCATGAGAACCCACATGTGTGTGCTGTGGTCTCACGATGTATCATTCATTTTTTCGAGCCAATGAGCTTGGTGCGATACGTGATTCTCAGTATCCGCGAGGATTAGATATTGCCTAGAAATGCAGCTTCTCAGTTCCGTGCTAATGGAATATTGCCTTAGCAGTGTATGGGTTGGGTTAAACGCTCATGGCCCCGCCTGAAACAAATCGGGCAGCGCAATCACATTTGTTTCCCACAACGGTGATCAATACTGCGACGGGAGAATAGGCTATGCGGCAGCGAGTAGTCTTTAGGCAGTATAGCTTTTCATGACTCCTTTCTCAAAACGTTACATTTCATAGTTACAAGGCCTAATTGTAAGGGATGCCTATTTTGTTAAGGTACGTTGTTGGAAGGCAACTTTCAGTCTACAACAGCATTGCCAATAACCCTTTTGTCATTAGGTGGGATAACACTAAGCCCCTATTGCACACTCCGTGCTCAGGCCAGTTACGCCTGTCGAAGCGCAACTAAAATTCTACCGCAGTAGCCCGGTAATGAGGCACTATTGTTCTATGTTGCACATCTGTCTCCGTCCCAACCAGCTCGACCCGCCGTGTGTATCGATCGGTGAACTTGCCTTGTGGTGTGCCGTAGGTTGACTCGCACTCAACCATCTGCGCCATCCAGCGTTTTCACGATGGACGACACTGGCAAGTACACATGTACCCAGATGCATGCATACGGTCGTTATTCTCCCACGTGAGCGGGTGAAAGGTTTTGTGATAGACCAACATCTACTACTGAACAGTTAGCGATTTAGTGCTCTCTATCTCATACCCGGTAGTGACCCGTTTATTCTAATTAACGAAGTAGATGGATCAGAATGAATAATCTGGCGGTACGTTCTCGCGTACATATATGTTTTCAAATTTGTTACGTTTTCTTTCTAGACTCTGCAGCTTTTTTTGTTTTCTTTTCGTCGGCATTATGCTTTGCAGTTTATTACCTTTCTCTCTTTATCTAAATCAGTTTTTAATTGTGCCGTTGTTTTGGAATTGCCTTAGTAACAATTTTTTGAGCACTTCCATATAGTAATTGATTTAATATTGGAAATGTGTTATGCATGTGCGATTTTCGAACGCTGACAGAAAACTATTTGAAAGCTTGGCGTAGGGTTGCGTCACTAACTAATATCGGGACTTAGTCAACACATTTTCTTAGCATCGTGCTTAATGCTTGGGACCGATCGACAACTCATTATTTCAGGAAGATTTGAAAAATAACGATTGGTATATTTTGTGGGCAACGTTACCCTTTTGACCTAGATGTTTCTTTAGGCTACTGAACCAGTCGATGATTGGTTAGCACTTATAACGAACTGGGAAGATAATCATGACGAATGGAATGTGGGTAGAAATTTAATCGCATTACAATTACCTTACTTAAGTAGTGTCGACGTTTCAAACAGACTACGATTAGGACTAGATCAAAATGAATCTGCGTTCGAAATCAAGCACAATCTATGTGAGTTCATACTCAATGAACAGAACGTGAATAAATGAGACAGAAACTTGCTCCAGCAGAATCAGCGCAACCTCTGTCACCTACTTCCAGGTACATGTCAGTGATACAGCTGGAGTCATGGGGACCTTCACGCAATCATTTATTATAGTGCACCATACCTAAACCGACAGGCTTTTCTCGCAATCTAGCACAGGTTGTGTCGATAGGCACTACGTAACCATTATAGGGGTTATGTGGAAGCCATTGATCTGGTCCATCTACAGTAGATGGAGAATGATGTGCAGATATCTAGGCTTTAATAACCCCCAGCGTTTCACTAAGCAAGTGGAATCGTTCTTGGTCGGCGAACGGAGGAACGGTGAAAATCATTGGTGCCAACGGTACTACACCGCCAATGGTAACTTGGCCCTGGGGACAGATCGATCCCACAAATACTAAAAATGCAGTCGTACCACACAGGGAGTACGTGGCTAACACGAAAGTTATCTGGGATAGTCCGAAAATCAGTCAGGCCATCTTGCCAAAACGTTCGTCCAAGTGTTGTTTACGTATCTCAGGAGCATAATGATTAAGGAGCCAAACGGTAACCACTAATTTTGAGTTCCAACTTAGCTCAGATTAGCTCCACTTGATGAGTTCAACCTAGGACGAGACCATCGGTCGTGGGGTGTTAGTGTTAGAAGGAGGAACACTGAATCTCCTCCAACAGTCGTTCAGGTGTAATCTCTGTCGCTAAGTGTTGCAATCCATACATTTTTTCAGTCAACTGCATCCACAGAGCTTTCAAATTTATCCTTAAGGAAACCATGTTCCGCCATTAACTTAGCAAGATTGACCCTAACTCTAACAACTGCATCCAACGAGCGCGATCGCTCCTAAATGCTTCCATCTATTGAATGACTAATCCTGAACCAGCCAACAGAATCACACACGACATACGCATGGGCTGTGGAACGTTTCCTAGTATTGACCACATGGCGGTCTCCTTTTTAGTATCAATCTCGCCTGACTCCAAATAACGACTACGACCAAGTCACGAATGCTATCAGTTGATTGGGACCCCTTTGTGGGTTTACTAAAGCATACTCTGCTGAATTTTTTCTTCCTTACCTACGAAATGCAAGCCGCAACTGGAGCTCAGATAACAACATTAATCGCTGTCTCAACATACTGACTCATAGAAAAAGGTCACTTTCCCTCAGGTCGCAAAAGACTGATTCAAGAGAAAGGACTGTCAAGTTCGAAAAGCTACTTACTGCCTACCGCAAACCGAATGATTTCTCATACATGATGCTAAACCATAACTTGGTTACATCACTGAAACTGACTTACCACACCAAACAAGTTACTGATTAAAAACGAGCAGCATCATCATCATTACACGTTAGTTGGAGGTGGAAAACACCTCAGCTATTGTGCCGCAATACAAAAGACAAGAAAAGGAAAACAAACAATGGCACGCCCGCTGAGTCCCCAGTAACGGATGGACATCGTTCCGGTGAGCTAACAGCTGGAGGCCGTGAAAGAGAGTCATATTATGCCTAACAAGTGAGATCAGGATTGGAGGGGAATGCCAAGCAGGAGGGGGATGGACAAAGGAACTCACTACACAAACGCCATTGGGGCCGGCTCCAAGCCATATCAGCAAGTGTGTCCAACCGAACGTGTTCACCGTCCTTAGGACCCCAGCCAGACAGTCGGGAGGCACCAACCGACGTCAAACTCGAAGTGAGGGTTTCTATTTCTCTCGACTAGGTCATCACTTGGCCTACCCTCCTCCTCTTCCAACCGCACCCACAACACGCAAACAATGCACGTCGCGGGAATCGGTGTGCTGGCATGCGCAACATATCGCCCAGCAATCTGAAGCTGGTGCGTGATATAATGGTGCTGAGCGGTTCACTCGCTCTTCCTGCACCAAATACGCGATGTCGAACACGCTCATTGCTCACGCGATGCTCCCACCAGACGTGGGCTAAGCTGCGAAGGTAGCGAGGATCGAATATGACGAGCCTCTTTATGTCTGTCGACTTGATGGGCCAGGTTTCACAGACATATAGGAGAGTTGAACGAACGGCTGCGTTGTAAACTCTGCCCTTGAGGGCGAGAGAAATGTCGCGTCTGCGCCACAGGTGGCGGAGATTGGCAAAAGCACCTCGAGCTTTTGCCATACGGTTCGTAACCTCGTCTTCAATCCCACGGGTGCTGATATTGCTGCCCAGGTACTTAAATTCCTGAACGACTTCTAACAGATCACCACCAGGCGTTAGCGCGGGGTTGGGTCCCTGCCAATATTGGAGAAGTACTTTGCATTTCGATGGAACAAAGCATAGCTCAAACGATTGACAATCAGTGCTAATCGGTCCATTGCTGTTTGGCATGTTTGGGAGCTGTCACAGATTAGGGCAATATCGTCCGCATACACCAAATCAAGAAGTCGCTCACCAGGAAGTAGCTCCACACCTTCTAGGTAGTGTCCAGCGAACGATGTTTCCAAGGACTTCATCAATAGCAAAGTTGAAGAGGAAAGGTGACAGCGGGCATCTTTGTCTCACACCGCTGGTGCTACTGAAGGGTGGCGACAGTTTGCCATAAACCATCACTCTGCCCGAACTATGCGCATACAGCGCTTTGATAATGTTTACAAATTTATCAGGCACACCTTTCCTCAACAGACAGTCCCAAAGGGCACCGATCTACTGAGTCGAAGGCACCTTTTATGTCAACAAACATGATGACGGTGGGTCGCCAATAAACATGGCGGTGCTCCAACACTTGACGCAAGGTGAAGATGTGGTCGATGCAGCCCCGACCTCGACGAATTCCGGCTTGCTGTTCATGAATCTGGCTTTCACGAGTGCCAGTCAGTCTGTGGAGAATGAGAAGCAAGCAATTTAGAGGCAATCGAAATCAGACTGATCCCTCTATGATTGCCGCATTCCAAACGGGAGTTTCCCTTGAAAATTGGGACAGTGACGGAGCGGTTCCAGTCTGTCGGGACTGTCTCCTGCTCCCAAAGTTTTACTAGCAACTCGTGTAAATCATCTACTAGAGCAGGTCCCCCGAATTTGAAGAGGGCTGGGGGAATTCTATCTGCCCCTGCGGCCTTATGCAATTCCAACAGCCTGATCTCATGTTCGACTTCTGCGCGTGAGGGCGGATCCAAGCAGACGGCCCAGGGAGAAGGGCGCTCAATGCCCGAAGAAGAAAGCGACAACTCAGGTTGGTTAAGTTGCATACCAAAGTGTTCAGCCCAACGCTCCAAGCGTTTCGACAGGCTGTGGATCGGCTGTCCACTCTTGTCGTGTATGGTCTCGCTAACACCAGGTCTCCTGCTGCCTGTTTCCCGTATCAGACGGAATAACTTACGATGATTACCAACAGCAGCGGCTGTTTCCATCTCAGAGGCACGATGAGACCACCAGGTTTCGCGGCCCTTCTTCAGGCTAGTCCGTGGTTTTGCCCTGAGATTTTTGCCACCCTCATTGTATTCGCTTCCAGCCGGAATACGTCGGCGAGCATCCATAAGTTCCATAGACTGTTTAGAGACCCAATGTCCGGTTTGGCAATTTGCTTTGCCACATGAAGACATGCCTGCTAACAGTAACGCTTGACGAATATGCGACCAGTGATCTTCAACGGTGTTTAGTGGGCGTTTACTCAGCTCAGATGTCAGCGCACTTTGGTACACATTCAGAACATCTGGCTTCGTCAGCTGGCTGGTGTCAATCCGTTCAAATCGATGTTGCAGACGTCCACCGAAATGCACCAGGAGGTCGACACAGTCAACTCAAAAATAATGGACTGCTCAGTCATTTAAAGCACAGAACTACCAAGCATGCCCAAGGCACAATCTCACTCCCATCAGATTGCTATAAGGCAACAGACACCTCTCGAACTAGCGAAATGTTTAACCAATATTTATGCGCCTCCTTCAACGTGGATATTGAACCCATATGAAGAGTCTTGTCCGCAGTCACAGTTGATCAGCTCCACTGTGTCAGATTTGAGCTCCATGCACAAATTTATGGTATTTCGAGGGTTACCCAGCAGTTGCGAAATTCCGAAATGATGAGATTCCCCTGCTATTATTGACCATGTTAAATTTATGCATGAACTCCGTCACCGTGCCAGATCAGTGAAATAAGCCATAGTTATGTCGCGACACAAACCACGCTTCCTGTTTGAAACTAAGAATTATCGGGCAATAAGTCACACGTCTATTCTATCAAGGCTTGAACGGTTGAAATGCTACTTGCGAAAATGTTCTGAGCACGGCTTCCAGAATCCCCGGGTCTTGCATAACGTGCCACTTAAAATTTCTAAACCACCCAACTGCCTCCTACGACTTTGGTAATTCGACAACTCTAATTTACTTCTGGTGGCTTATAGAAAATTGGTACTCAGAATGGTATCCTTTGGGGTCGAAGAGCCCCTGTTTTCTTCGTTCGGGTCACAAAAATCGAACGCAGGTGGGACAAGTTCAAAAAAAATGAACTTGCACCTGTCACCAGCGGTGTATTATAAGACGGTGTCCTTGGGGCGCTATTGTTCTTAATATGTGCTAACGATGACCTCGAGGAAGTGTAGTTTAGCATACCATATCTCTTTGCGGATGACGTAAAAATCGTATACACTGTCCATCCGGATGCCTTCAATGAAGCTGTCAACATGATCCAACTTGACCTCCATACGCTTGAAACGTGGTGCTCAAAGTGGAGAATGTCTTTCTCTACTGATAAATGTCGTACATTGTCCCACAATTGCGATTTTACTAATAGCTGAGTGACTCTTGACGGGAAACCACTAAGATTGCGATATCTCCGCTCACTTGACTTCTGCGATCAAGTAGGCTACATTACCGCGAGGACAAGACACAATATTGGATTGGTATGTAGGACATTTTCTCTACAAGTGTCAATACTCCATTCAGATATGTTAGTTGATCGACCAACCTTGAAAAATCTCTGAGCTCACTCGCGGCTGTAGTCAGGCAGACAACCACCACACATTCAGGAAAGCGTAAGACGACCTTTTCATCCTATTGGGACTCGTCAGTCGTGCGCATCCGCCAAATGCTGCCGGATCCGAACTCACGACTCTACTGTTACGAGTCAGAGACTTATGCCAATGAGCCTTCTCAGAAGAATAAACTCACCTAGTAATAGTCAGTAATGGCTTTAGTTGCTTACATGCCCAATTTACTGGTGGCGGTTTGAAAAGGAAGTCGCAGCCTTAGGGGCCAGCCAGCCCTCTACAAGTTAATAAAATACAATCCCGGCTGGCTTGCCGAACAACCTCCTCGTGGTGCCAGCTGGGTGGTTCGGGATTTTCCCGTTCCAGCAAATGGTTCGGCGGCAGTATTCCAGGACGTGGTGGGTTTTCGCCTGGCAAGCGTTCTCCCTATAAAAAGCCACATATGTCCGTTTAACAACACTGTGACGTGGCGGACGTGACTCGCCACTAAATAAAGTCACTGCCCGTTGCTTTATCCTGACGAAGCATTGTATCCCAACAACGTTATGCTGTAGTTCTGGGGAGCATTGGGCCCCTGTTTGACAAAGGAAGAGACGAAAGGCGTACGAACTGAGAAATCAGTCACCGGCTCCCAATGGGCGCGATTCCCTGAATTCGCTCCGCTGACTTGCGGGCAGGCTATTCAGCCAAAGGCTCGGGGTGGTGTCCCCTAAGTCAACACCCTACTTCGGCTTGGGCAACCGGGTAGTATCTCGCCCTCTGAGAAAACCATGGACATTGTTGTGTTGTGTTTTATTTTACTGTTTCTGTACCTTTGTTTGAATCCCATGGTTTCTGATGGCATTATGTCTATTCGTAGACTTTTGCAAATATATATATATATATACCGTGGAGAATGAACAATGAACAATTATTTTGCGAAGAGTACTCTTTTCGACAAATCTCCTCAGGCATTTACAACTAAGATATAAAAAGCGCAGGACACAAATAGCTGAGGAAGCCAAAGAGGTGAGAATAGTGGCATCACGAGAAACAGGAACTCAAAAGTCGATCGATAAAGTCGAGTAACAACACATGTGACCGAGCACGTGTTGGTTGATCGGTGGAATACCAAGCGCGTCATCCGATCACTGTAGGCGCACGAAATGATGCAAATTGGCATTTTAACTAGGGCCAAGGTAGAAGAAACCCTTGCAGCAAGGCCTTCTAATTGCATAATTTCTGTTGAATTATCCTAATCGGGATCACTTCGGCCATCTGTAAGATTTACTTCCTAAGACCTTTAGTATGCCGCAGCTGTACTACCTAAAGTACTTGGAAGGTATCAGCGGTCCTAATTTGGTGTCCGTTTTCCACCAAATATTCCAGGATGAAACTGTTGGGGCGACTGACGAGGCCTTTCTGCAAAGCCGCTGGACAGTGTGCCGTAATGCGTTTAAACAGACGCTCAGTTGTGTGTCCTACGTACCTCGCACCACAAGCGCAGGTAAACTGACATAAGATGTAAGATTGCTACTGAACCGGAAGGCTGGCTTTAACGCGGTGGGCTATAAAGGAAGCGGTTCCCACAATAATGTTTGGACAGACGGTCGGGAAGATTTGAGCCACTGCACTGGAAATTCTGCTGGTCAGCAGATCAAAGCCAACATCGTCTTTAAAGGGAACCGATAGGAACCCATCCTTCTTAGTGACAGTTGTAATCACTTCATGGCTATCGCGGGTCACTGTATACTTTTTAATGAATGATGGCGCGCAACCATTAGCTTGCCGTGTTTTGATAATGTGGATCCTTTCGGCCTCTAGCGTCCCCTGGCTGCAAATTTTCGTAGCACGAAAATACAAGCAGGGAGCAAGATTAGGTTTATATCTCAAGAGTACAAAGCCTAAAAAATGTGTATATTGGCCTACCCATATAGCCTTCCGGAATACACTTCTTTACAATAACCTGCATTTTTTCAGCTTAGCAACACCTCCAAGAAGGCTAGCTTACCATCTCTTTCGGTTTCGATTGTGAACTTCAACCATGGATGAACACCGTGTAACTGGTTTAACGGGTTGGAAACTTCATGTAGTACAGCAACGGTACACGAAAGATCTTAGGAAGCAAATCTTACAGACGGCCGAAGCGATCCGGAATAGAATAATTCAACAGGAATTATGCAATTAGAAGGCCTTGCTGCAAGGGTTTCTTCTACCTTGGCCCTAGTTAAAATGCCAATTTGCATCATTTCGTGCGCCTACAGTGATCGGATGACGCGCTTGGTATTCCACCGATCAACCAACACGTGCTCGGTCACATGTGTTGTTACTCGACTTTATCGATCGACTTTTGAGTTCCTGTTTCTCGTGATGCCACTATTCTCACCTCTTTGGCTTCCTCAGCTATTTGTGTCCTGCGCTTTTTATATCTTAGTTGTAAATGCCTGAGGAGATTTGTCGAAAAGAGTACTCTTCGCAAAATGGTGTCATTTCCATGGGTCTGATATATGAGAACAATGATTTATAACGGGCAGTAAAGCATTGCCTGACAAATCCGGTAGGATGACCGGAATGGGGATAATAAAACAAATGCTTAAAGTGACAAAAAATGGAAAATTTCTGCTTCGGGGTGCCGCACCGTTTTATTCGTATAAACACCTGCTAGTCTGCTTACCAGGACGTAACGGAGGGGACTGGTAGGCACATCGTTTACGTTAATTCGTTTTTCGATGGAAACAGACTATATCACGTAGTGTAACTGGGATAAAGTATAACATAATCGTATCCAAAAAGCACTAAGGTGTTGGCGAAAATAACGTGAGGATGGAGGGCGTCCCACGTTCGGGATACGCAAAGGGAGAAAAGGTTTTGTCGACAATCAAGTAGATTGTGGTGTGTAGTCAGTTTGAGCTGGTGGTCCTTCAGGTTAGTATTGTGCCTGACTTGCAGCTGATCGCGACAGGCGTGATTGGAGTTAGACAGTAGTTGGTACACCATACTAAGGTCTCCTCTTAGGCACCGGCATTCACAGCTGTACAAGCCCAAAGCTTGCGATCTGCGTTCATATGAGAGGTAAAACATTATTGTAAATATGTTCATCGCCCTGCATTGTGGAGCTTCAATCGCAGCAACATCATCTTTGCGCCAAGGTTGCCAGGCCTGGATCGCGTACTCCACGTGGGGCCCCATGTAGGCGCCCCGCATTTGTTGAAAGATTGATGGCTTGAACTTCCTGAACGCTCTTCGTAGGAGGCCAGGTTACTGATTGGTTCTTCTCGACACCTTCCCGGTCTGTTTCGAGCAGTCAAGGTCACCTTGCACGATTATTCCTATGTCGCTTTCCTACGTAGCATATTGCAGCAGCTGCTCTCCCAGTCGAGATTCATGGTTATACTGATGGCATGTGTTCCGAATTTTGCATTTCGGCAAGTAAACTGGATCAGGATGAAAATATTTGGGTGTTGCCCTTCCCAACACGGGAACGAACAACCCCCAAATATTTCCATCAGGATATGGTCCTCGAGATCGGAATGACCGAGGCTAACCTCAAAGGGAACCGAAGTCTCAATAGAGGTTGCGAGTTCCAACCCAATCACACAGCGTGCTCTCTAAATTCAGCTTTAAACAGGATCCGCTTTTTGGAGGACCATGTGTAGGCCGTGTCGAGCTCCATTTATAGTGCCGCGTGGTTGTCCACTGTCTAGATGTCATACCAGATCTTGACGTCGTCAGCAACTAATAAGAAGTCTGACCCAAGCATCCTAGAGAGATCGTTGATGAATACCACAAACAGACGTGGTCCCACTACGGATCCACTAGGCACACAACATTGGAGTTCAGTTGGGTCGGTGATGGATCTGCGGACTCTCACATTCACCTGTCAATGAATGTGGAAGTTGTTTATCCAACCTAGCACAGGGTCACCGATTCCATACATCCGAATTTTGTGAAAAAGAATTCGGTTGTCCAGGAGACAGAATGCTTTGGAGAAGTCCAGGTATACCACGTTAAGTCCTTGTCTGGCATCGGCTGACTTCATCCAGCTTGCTCAGGATAGTAACAAGTGTGTAGTGCAAGGCCGATTTCGGCGGAATTCATGCTGCTGTGATAATATGATGTTGCTCTCATAGTGTTTCATGGGTGCCACTGCTATTATTCCTTACATAATCTGGATAACACTGAGATGGGGGTGATTGGACGGTAATTGAAAGGTTCCGCACGAATCCAATTTTTGAAAATAGGAGTAACTATGCCCAGTTCCAACATAGCCGGAAGCTGCATTACCTCAGGGCCTAAATGGAAGAATCAGGCCAACGGTTAGGCTACAGCATTTAATGCCTTTGGTCTGATATTGTCCACACCAGGAGAGCTGTGCACGCGCGAGGACAGCAGCGTTTTTGTCACATTTGCTGCGGTGAAGAACACGTGGCTTAATCCTAGAAACGGAATGAGCTGTGTCATGAACGGGTGAGATGACTATTCATTTTGGAAGTGCGAGTAAACTGTTGCCGAAGCGCGTTCGCCGTATCTTGTGTAGCGAACATGTAGAACTGGAATTCCGCTGCACTCTTCAGAGCTTGTTTACGTGCCCGTGGATCGTTATAGGATTAGTAATGAATTTATTCGATAAGTCCTGTTGGTGTGTAAGTTTGTCATCTCGGACTAAGTTGACACAATGATTTCGCTGAGTTAGATAGGCATCTCAGGTCTGCACATCCGAACAGGTTTTACAAGCGCGCCAGGGCGAACTGCTTAGGATCATGTATTTTCGTATCGCTCTCCTCAGGAAGGACTTCATTTATTTCGGACCGAAAACGTTGGTTTCAGACGCGGTTGCTACTAGCCCACTGGACAGGGTGACAAATTCTTTCCAGACGACGTCTGGAGGCTGCTCTGTTAGGAAGGACAAGTTAGTTGCTTAAACGAGATCAGACAGTGTACCGTAATGGGTGACAACGTGAATTTCCTCGCTGTGTTACAGATGTATTCCGCGTAGCGGATGTAGCTGAAGGGCAGCGTCGCGTGATCGCCACGGCTAAGCGATGTACTTATGTACTACATCAACCCATTAGCTCCTCGTTGGTGAACACAAGACAAATGGTTCGCCTCCATTTCTGAAGCTCGTGGGAGAGGTAACATGATTGCGTAGCGGTATATCAGCGATTACGTCTTGGAATTATAATTTGAATGGTTCGGAGAGCGGAGCTGGAAGTTCGATTGCGTGGCGGTTGAAGTTTTCCCCTAAACGGATTTAACTGCATGACTATGTTAAGAATCGCTACAAAGCAGACGTCAGGTGGTAATCCATTTGCAGGTGGACCTTGGAAAGCGGTATATAATTGCAAGTGACCACCCGTAACCACGTTTCATTTGCAGTTGATACCAGAAGTAATGGACAATTTGCGGATCTGGATCATTGGTGATATCGGTATACAGGTCAGAACGCTAACACAAGGGCACTCCACCTCCTCGGCTGGGTCAATCGTTTCGTAAGAGAGTTATGCCGGGCAGGGCTGTCTCGGTCTCAATGATCTCGAGATTATTCAGCCATGTTTCAGTTGCCTTGACGATATCCCAAGGAGTGAACGAGTGCCGAGTAGGAAGCTAGATTAACTTACTCTGAAGTCCTTGAGCGTTCGTATACAAGCAGGTGAGGGCCTTAGGAGTTAGCGGTGTATTCGCACATGCGGATGCTGGATGCTGGGTTACGACGATCCTTGTGGGGTCAGTCGCTTTTGTGTTGAACCGTTATCGCTTGTCCCAGCGCAATTCCGCGTTGAGATTTAGTGGTCTCGGCGACAGCAGGTGGCTGCAAAACTAGACATCCCTCAGACGACGGAGGGTTTCGACTGCATCCCAATTCTGCGCCGCCTACTGACGGGGGCGCACTCAAGGTTTTCACGTCCAGCGTCATCTCGTCGATTAGTGGACTAGTGTCCATCGATTTTATCCATATATCGGGTGGCAGCCACATTTCCATCTTGTACGCAAAGCGTTTGGGTTAAATTGTTGTCTTTATCATTCGTGGACCGCTCCTTTTTAGTTAGGCGATGTTGGCAACTCTGAGATGTCCAAGTAAGTCGAGTCAAGTCAATGAAAGCTTTATGCATCCAGATGCATGCCTTTTCAGCATTTTACACGACCTACCACAAATATGATAAATCAGCATCAGTAAATATAAGAATTTTGCATTTTTAAAAGCAGATTGGGTAAAGAGTGCACAGTTGTCACTTAAGTAATCAGTCCCGCATATTTGGGCAATGACCGTATATTGAAAGAACAAATTATAAGATTCTTCATCTAGCTGACGAGGCCGAATGTTGTTAAAACGTTTCTTGAAATCTCGTTTCATTTGGATAAAATCAACAAACCGCGAGGTATGCGAAGTGCCACGGATAGCTTTTAAAGAATCGGTGGAGTTGAGCGAACCCAGTGAACTTGAAATTGTTTAGCCAAAGAATTCGTCAAAATATTCATGCAAAATTGTTACGTTTGCAATAGATAGCGCAAAAAACGATGATTCGGAGGATAGCTGCAACGGCCAATTCAAACGCCCCGCTTAAGTCGAATTGGCCATCGCCTTTTCGAGTTCCAGGACTTCGCGGAGGAAGCGCCATTCATCCCAGTCACGTGCTTTGGCCTCTAACTCGTTTGGAGTCTGAAGCTCGGGTACATCGTGGACAAGGAGCTAATTTACGTCTTGCTGTTTACAGCAGTCGTCCGAGTTTACTTTGCGTTTCTGGCGTAAGTTCCGTGGAACATCAAGGAAAATGCGAACAGTGCGCTGAGGTGTTCGGAGGCGAGTGGCTGACAAAAGAACTGTCTCTGCATATTCTCCTGACTGAAGCGTCACGTGGATTAGTTGTGATTCACCGCAGGGCTTCGAGCTTGGATGACGGAAGAGGTGCATCATACTGCACGGCATTACTTGAACTCAAAATAATTGACAGATGACGACCAACTATTTCTGGTCATCTAGCAGTTTGCTTTGGATTAAAGCACATTTGAGCATATAACGGTAAGAGAATTATAATACTGTCAAGTTTTCTCCTTTTAGTGGAGTGTATGGCTGCTTACTTTGGTCTGACAACAGGTGGCAAACTATGTCCCTTTGCTGTACTGTGGTGCACTACTTACGAGTAGTGTGGATATCAAAGAGGGCGCACAAGGGAAATAGGTCAATTATGAGACGCCGGCAGACAAAGGTGTGGTGGAAAATCAACCGGACGACGTACACGAGGCAATCTAAGCCGATGGTAGGTGAATGAAAGGTTACAACGGCGCATCGCTCCGGAAAGGTGCCGCGAATGTCATGAGCAAATAGGACTCGCGTTCCTATGTTCGAGTTTTTATGTTAACCAGACATGCGTTCCTCAATTAACAGGTTGTCCGCCTCTGGCGTTGACCGCATCGGTGGTCGTTACGACCGCCTAGTTTGACAGCGATCGAGGGCATGGTGGATGGTGCTTAGGTCATGTGGGTGGCAATAATGGACGCGTATGTTGTTACTCCCTTAGCAGTGTTGTGTGTATCGCTTGGCTTTGATGGTTTGTCTGGGCGCATCATTAGAGGCGAGCCCCATCGCGTGGCAGAAGTCGACGTGATTGAAAGGCCCAAGGCTTGACCATTATTCCCTGCTTGACTGCGGTGTTCCGGACCGGTTTGATGTTGTACATAAAACTCGAGGATCTCAGTGCTCTGGGTTCAGCGGAACAGATGTTTCGGCAGTTACTGACTCTATAATTACAGCCGGCCTGTCGCGTTTCTGACCAATATAACTATGCATCTGACGAGTGGAATAGCCGTACCCTCTGAGCAGGATCAAGCGATGTTGGTCGTGTTATTGCACTACTTTACCACTTAGGTTAAGGGGAAAGCAGGTGGGATGGGATATTTTAAAACAGTTAGTGCATTTTACTCCATTTCTTATATTTTAAAACAGCCTTCACAATTAACGTTCAATAGCAATCCTTTAGGCTTAGCTCTCCGTGGGCGCGCAGTGCGTGACATGTTGAGCGCTAATTCAGTCCCGTCGCTGAAAGCCTGTTTTGTCACTGTCTCTCCTAACAGTCTCTCTGATAGTGGTACTATATCGCAGTTAAACCAGTCATGGAGGTCCGCCATGATTAAGTGACATAAGTCACTGACTCGTAAGAGTAAGGTCATGGGTTTGAATCAGGTAGGATTCGGCGGGTGAGTACAAATGACGAGTTCAAGGGCTATCCTGGTTGTGTGTTGGCTGTCTGGCTGGAGCTAGCTGTGATGAATCTTCTCAAAAACAAGATAAACCCATGTACGAGTCACTCAAACGTTGAAACATTGTTCAATGGTGTACAATAGCTTCAAAAAGCCCACTAGAACATGTATAGAAAGCACTCACAAATTGGCTTTTAAGGGTTTCTTCAAAACTGGTCTATTGTGAACGATGTGAAAGGCTTAGGCTTGATCCGCCATTGCTATGGCACGTGAAACATAACCTAGTCATGTGTTTCAACACCTTGCACAGAAATATACGCGTTTCCAACCTAAGCATGAAATTAATCAAACAGCCGTCCACGGCAAATGAAATAAACAGAACGCATTGGCAGTAAGTCTGCGTACACTGTCCGTAACTAGTACGCTAAAATCTGGAACAGGCTATCAACCGGAATACGTGCTTGCGCACTCGAACGGGAAGTCGTAAAGCATCAACGGGTCCATGACTGCACAGAGTGCGGCCAAACTGTTTGATTTTTCTGTGACAACAAGCTGAGTGTACGAGTAGGGTCCAGGTTTCACATGACCCAATACATCTTTTATTCCCATACTCTCTCCTGAGTGCCATCAGTTTTAAAATAAGCTATGTGAAGGAACGGGTGTAAGCCAGCCAACAGTATTTAATCTGTCAGCCATTTAGTATGCTTTTGTTGTCCTTCCAAACATCATTACCTGATCTGATTTTTAATTTTCCTGTTCCATATGTGATGACAGATATAAACAACTATGCACTTACCCGATCATGCCGATAGAAGCCTGTCTCGCATTGTCGAGAATGAAAGTTTACTTATTTATTTACGATCGGCTGATCTGGGAGGGGTCACTCAACGAAACGTATACATATTTTAGGATCAATAGCGCCCATTTTATACAATTTGATGTAGTTAAGGACCATCATGAGAGACCTATGGAAGAATATAATTTCCTTAAAGAGGAATCCGGAAGCGCCACGAATACAACTGGTTGAGAAAAGTTATAGTTGCTGATTCGTAGCCGAATTAGCTCAAATCAAAACATGTCGAGTCAGCAGTAGGCAAAATATATTGTGACTGGTGTGTTGCACAACATATCGAATTATACAATTTAGACTGGCTAAAGTGATAATCAGTTGGGCGGTATACGGACACACGCTTGTAAATGTAGCCAACCAAAGGAATGTCCACAGCAGTATGGACCACAATGATGCTACGGTCTGGTAGTACATTAAGGCACTTTATGAGTACTTGTGGTCGTATTACCAGTCTGCAGCAGGGGCGACTGGGGGAAAATCTCCTGGTTGTTTTGAGTAGATTGCCATTTAGCCCGTGGACCACAGTGCCGCTGTTCTCATTGCAATTTGTAAACATCATCGCGTACTAGCTGGGCTGACAGCCCTCGCGGCTGGGCGCAAGCACATGGGCTACTTTGCTGCAGATGCATAAAACCACAAGATGCCGCTTATTGGATATTCAGATGAACCGCCTGGTCCATGACACGAATTTAACCCCTTAAACAAGAACCGCAAGCCCCGGGGGTCAATAAACAGACATGGTGGGTCCATGACATGAGCCTCTACAGGTAGACTGTCTGATCAAGGTACGCAATTAATACGGAGGAGTAGGAAAAACAAAAGAAAACGGAAATTCACACATGAAGTAGTATCCGTGGTTCTGGTTCTGCTTTCAAACTATCAATTCGAAACTTAAGGACCAAGAAGACACAATTAGTCAAGGTTAGATTAATACGGTGCTGGTCCGATTGCTGCAGAAGTGTTATTCATTCCAAAACCAGGAGGATACTTCATCATTTATCTGTTTATCTATTCATTTCATCTCATCACATTTCGTTTATTTGTTCCTTCCCATGAGTATATTTTGCCAATATGATTTGGTTTTCCAAGTATAGTATTTTGAGGAAATGCATCACAACAAGCTATTTACCTTGTGCGCACTGGACGTTTGTGCTTGCAATTTGGTACGTACAAGCGCCAACGGGTACGTCCCTAGCTGACCACACACGGAAGACAGCGCACCAGCAGTGACAGAGACGTAGACTGATGGAGACCTCGGTTTCTCATTTTCTGCGGTGGTTAGTTTCACGTATATCTGCTTGAAAGTTTCGAACATTGCCAACTCGATTCCCGCGTACGGCAATATACCTAGCATATTTGGTACATAACCTCTGTAGAAAGTACGCCATCCTTGTTCGTGATAAAGTTTGCGTGCACAATCAAAGATGGACGAATACTGACCACTTTTACGCAAACACATGCGAGTTTTGAGAACCTGTGAAAGTGAGAGGATTGTGGTAGTGTGGTAGTGTTTCAAGCAAATTCATCTGATGTCAATGACGTGAAAGGAATGGTTACTTTGAGATCTGAAATGTAATGAAATATACACGTTAGCAAGAGGTGGGAAAGACCTAGCTACTGTTCAACAATACATGGAAAATATAAAAAGACACAACAGATGTACGCCAGCTGAGCCAGCAATAACGGATGGACATCGTTCCGGAAATCTTTCGGCCGACTATATGGATTAAAAAAGTTAAATTATGTGTCAGAAATCGGATCGCAGCTGGTGGGCTAAGAAGGATGCGGGTGGACAAAGAAACACACAACCTGAAGGCCACTGAGGTCGGCTCCTAGGCACGTCAACAATAGTATGCAGTCAAATGTGTTCATTGTCTTTCGGGTCCCAACCATGGAACTGAGAGGCTACAATCGAGGCCAAGTGGGAACTAAGGGTCTTCATTCCTCTTGCCAATGTCGTCGGTTGGACCCCCTTCCTCTTTTTTCATCCAAATCCCGGTTGCACAAACGCACTTCGCGGGAGCCGGTGGCTGGCGTGCGAAGCACATGGCCCAGCCATCGGAGCCTGGTGCGTGAACTAACGGTGCTGAGCGATTCACTTCCACTTCATGTGCAATAGTCAAGGCGTCGAACATCCTCCTGGCTCACATGATGTTCCCACCAGATTTAAGACAAACTGCGAAGACACCGGTGGTCAAACACAACTAGCCTCTTTATGTCTGCCTGTCTAATAGGCCATGTTGTACAACCGTACAGCAGAGTCGCAAGTACTGTTGCATTGTACACTCTATTCTTCAGGAAGAGAGTGATGTCGCTCTGGCGCCACTGGTTGCGGAGACTGGCAAACCACATTGAGCTTCTGCTATACGACTCGTGCTGTCGTCTTCTGCTCCACAGGCGCTAATACAACGCCTAGGTAGCTGCATTTATAGTTGATCCCCACCAATGGTCAGTGCAGGAGGCGGTCCCCACCGAATTTAGAGGAAAGCCTTGCACTTTGAAGGTGCAAGGCGAAGCCCGAAACGGCTGACCTCCAGTGCTATGCTATGTTTCTTGGCGCGTTTTGGAGCTAGCAGAGGTTAAGGCAATGTCGTCAGCATATTTCGAGTCAAGAATTCGCTAAGCTAAAAACAACCACACCTTCTAAGTTATGTCCAGTGAACGCGATTTCCGTGACTTCATCAATACCGTTGCAGTGGAAAAGTGACAGCCGGCATCCTTCGTTTGCACTGCTGGAGATATTGAAGAGAGAAGATATCTTGCCGTAAGTCCTCACTAAACCCCAGCTAAGAGCGTATAATGCTCGGATAATATTTACATATTTCTCGGGCACAACTTTCCTTAGCAAACCGTCCCAAATTGCACCTCGAGCAACCGGATCGAAGACACCTTTGATGTCTAGGAACACGACAACTTTACGTCACCAATGTATGTGAAGGTGCTCCTATAATTGACGTATTGTGAAAGTGTGATCGATGCAACCCCGACCTCGACGAAACTCGGTTTACTTCTTACGAATCTGACTTCACAGGGGCCAGTAATTCTGCGAAGAACGACAGAGGCCGGTATTTTAGAGGTGACTGAGAGCAGACTGATTCCTCTATGCCACATTCGTACTGTGTAGTTATGTCTATGGCGTAATTGTAAAACGCGACATTTGTCTACGTTGGATGGTAGGGCGTTTTGAACTGACAAGTTCGACACTGTGTTAAAATCGTGCTGGAGCCGTTCGTGGTCTTCCGGTCCTCTGATCCTTCGCCATATCTTGATACCATCAGCGAAAAATAGGAAATCGGAAGCAATTGATCTTGCCAAATCGTTAATGAACACCAGAAATAGACGGGGTCCAAGAACCGAGCCTTGTGGTACTTCATACGTCACATCGATCGGACTCTCACCACTAGCCTTCGTTCGTGTAGATAATTGCTAATCCAAATTGCTAATTCCAAAGGAAGCAATCTTTTTCAGCACCCGTTTGTGGAGCACTCGGTCGAACGCCTTTTCCATGTGCAGGAACAGAAATATGATTGTGTATCCTGAATCAATAGAATCCGAAATATGGTATAGATAATGCAATTGGCAGGTTATGCACGATTGTTTGTCCAAGAAACCATGCTGTGACCTGTCGATTAACTCCAGCGAATTGAGAAATGTCATCACATCATTCTTAACCAGTTTCTCTAACTTGCTGGCTACTATAGGAGTGTGATGGATTGGCCGGTAATTGTTAATTTCTCATTTGGAGTCACCGTTGCGACGGGAAATGATGAGCGATGTTTTCCACCGGTCTGGAAAGTAGCCTGATTCCAACGAAACGGTAAACATGTTCAGCAATAGCAACGGCATGTCAGGCCCTCCTAGTTTTATGACGGCCGGGGAGGGGATACCATCGGAATCCAGATGGGAAGACGGTTTGATATGATTGTTGCATGTTGGATTATACTAATAGAAAATCCAATGTTACACGGAGCGTTAGTTGTTGGCACCCCAATGCATGCATTTAACGGGCTCGTCTCAAGGCTCATGGAGGTAGCGAAAATGAGCTAAATGTTTCGCAGATGTCGGCTTGATCATGAAAGGACTGTCCGGGTGCATTAACCAGTTCGTCGATTAAGGTGGAGTGGTAATTGTTTCTGTGATGCAGAATGTTAACAAGTTCATTCGTTTTACATGTCGTTCCTAAATCTATCTGTTCTTCGTGTACCTTCTTCGTCAGTTGTATGTGCTTGACACTGTCAATGATGTTGTGCAACTGCGCAGACTTTTCAACAAAAGGGCTGCTTTGCCATGCTGTCCAATAGACAGGATTACATAGCACATCGCTCATCAGATAGCCGAATAAAACTGTAGACATCCCTTTATTTGTTAAAAATAATGGAAATTCTGCGGCCTTGTTTTTGCTTTCATCCATGTGATGTACCCATATCATATACCATAATTTGCAACAGTTGCCGGGAGCTAAGGCCCACATCGCGTGCTTTCTTCTTTCGGCTTGGCTAGATCGATTCAGTTTGACCCAACGTGCTTTTAGCAACTTTGTTATTTCGAAAACACAAGCTTAATTACAAGGCCTATTAATTACCAAAGCTTCGGTCACTTTGTTAGCTAATTACGTTAAAAGATACAGGTGGATTTTGCCAAGCAGGGCAACTGAGTGTGTGACGTGTAATTGAGCTAGTGTGTAGATTGGGGTGGTTTGCAGCCATGTTACGTAGGATGTACTCTACCATCCTTGTAGATAATTGCTTCACAATTCGGCCTATGTATTTGCTACCGCAAGCAAAGTGAAAGAGTTAAATGCATAAGGTCGTACATCGAGAGTCTAGTCGGTCCAGATCGGTTTTGCACAACAACTTTCTGACCGCCTTGCCCAACACCAATGACTTGCATACTGATTGTTCGTCTAGATAACTCACGGCTTTGGAGGATAAGCTAAATTATTAAATTCCATGTATTCTATTGAACTGTGATTCCCCTTCTTTAAGTAGACGGGAGTCATGCATGAACTGATAATGAGTTTATCACTAAATCAATGAGAGATGGCAGTTTGAATGATAGTAGATTTATTGTTTCACGCGTTCTCTTCGGAGTTCAGCCTGTGCTCTGGTGTGGCATCGAGTTAGAACAGATCGACGAGCGACCTCTCGTAGGGGCATACAGAAAATAGTGGCACAGGAGGAGATAAAAACAGGTAGTGCTCATTACATGCGAGTATTGTGCCTCATACATGGTATACATCTTGGTTCGCTCAATTGAATGTACAGATTTAGTTTGCAGTTCATACGCGGAACAGATAACATTCTTGAACAATATACAGGCAAATGCTTAGAACCATGGCAACCCAACCAATCAACTCAGTTGTTTCGGTGTACACAGCGCTTGACTACTTTTCGTGATAAGCCGCGATAGACTAATTGCCGACGGTTTCGGATTCAGGTCACAGTTGAGTATTTTGAAAGTTTTCTATGGATCCGTGTGATGACCATTCGTCACCAGGTGCTTCATGTAGTTGAGGCAGACTTACGCTTTATCGCATGTTCTCCACCACTCTGTTATGAGGTCAACCAATTTAACCAAGTAAAAAGGTGCTCAATCACTCTTTAAGCCAGTCGACGGTTAGTGCTGCAAACGTGAACTTTACCGCGACCGCAAGTAAACTGGTGGATGACATGCTGGGCCAGATTGCCCGACAGGTTCGTCAAAGTCTAATGGAACACTGGTCTTCGTGTGGTGTAAACGAGTCGCAATTGGGCGGTTCTCTAAGTGAGCATCAGAGCAGACCTAGACCTGTGCTCAATCTCATTTTTGAACGAAAGAAACCAATAAAAATATATTTCCCCCGGGCTTATGCACTGTAACTTAGCCATTTGCTAATGGTGAAGTTTGGCGGAGTGGATAGAAGTTGGCCTGGAAGCGAGAAATGAAGTCACTGACGACCGAATTGCATAGTGATGTTGATCAGTCTCGTCTTCCAGGCTGAAGTTCACGTAACCCGACCTGTGCTTGGCTCGTAGCTTTACAGGAGATGGCTCGAAGTCAAAACCAATGGCGCGTCGGCTATCGACTCCTGGTGGGGCTGCCTGTATAACGTGTGGTGGGTGCTGAGTTATCTGCAGGGTAATGGATGATAAGGACGAGTGGAATTAAAAGCTACAAGAACACTGTCTCGCTGATGCCACCTTATCTTCCCACAATAGTTAGCAGCCTGTGGAAATAGGATCTTGACACCAGGTGTAGGCGCCCAGACTCTGCGTGTTTGTTTAGGTCATAAAGCAGAGAGAAGATATAGGTTGCGATATGTCAACATTTCGATTGTTCTCTTCAGTCGCAAACACAATACGAGCAGGAACACACAAGGGATTATATACATGGAAAAAATAAGCACCACCAATCAAAATGTCACAGTCAAGACTATGACAACCGAATTGATTGCCTCAAGAGTTTCTGTGCACATAGCACAGGTTGATAAGCCTTAATTAACAACGCCTCACTAATTGCTAGCATTATCGGGTTTTGCTACGTAATAACACTTTGAACGCTGTCTCGAAGTTCACGTGATGACGGGTTGTCATGAGGTGCTTGGTGATAGACGATGTCGGGCTCCCATTGATTCTCAGATTCATCCCATGCTGTTGCGTAATCACTTGTCCCAACCACCTTAGCAAGTGTTCAACTACCCTCTGAGCTAACTGACGGTTTTGAGTTCAGAGAGGTTTGAAAACAATCGGTTTTGTATAGTAATTTGGTAACGTTTCGCCTCTAACATAGAGGCTTCATCAGACCAGGTGAATCAGTGTGCAATTGGTGTGGGATTTTATAGCGAACAGGGGCGACAACCGCTTTACCCGAGTCTTGAGCCATGAGTCATTACAGGAACAGTTCGGGATGTCACCTCAGGTGGTTCGATCACAGTGGGAATAGTCCAGGTGTTCCTTTGTGTGTCATGACATTGACGGATAAGCCCGTAGTGTTGGCAATGGGAGTCGGTTTGCACTTTTCAATCTGATCCACGCATCGATGCTCGTCAAGCTGGTCGGCTTAAGACCGCCCGCCACGCATTAGGGATTTCTACCCCCTCCATTCTATTCACGCAGTCGTCAGAGTTGGCAATTTCCACCGCCTCGGCAATCAGCCGCTGAGTGGTTGATCGGATACCCTTCCTAATGACCTCTACGTTTTCGAGGTCTATCTGGTGACCCGTGTCTAATGCATGCACAGCTACGGCCGAGTCTCTTATTATTGCTTGATATTCAAACTCGTTTCTTGGTAGTATTGTAATGCGTCTCCTATGCTCAGAAATTCGTGTGCGTAATTCTCTCGCTGTTTGGCCTATGTACACATGTGCACAGTCCTTACATTTAATTTTATAAACACAGTTAGTCGTCCTATCCTTGGGAAGCGGGTCCTTCAGGTGTACCAGCGCCGAACGTAACGTTCGACCTCGGCGAAAGATCACCCTTATATTTTCCTTGTTTAATACCCTCCGAATTGCCTCCGAAGTGCCTTCCTTGTACGGAATTCCGACCGTCCCTATCCACTCGGCTGGGGGTCTTAACTGCCGGTGTAGCACTTTATGTAATTGGCGTTTAACTAGCCGTCTTGGGTAACCACTTTCTAATAGTTTGCCCATTGCCACTTTCCGCGCAGCCTTTTTGTCCTCCTCCATTGTGCACAAGGTTTGTGCCCTGTAGAAAAGCGCTGAGGCTATCCCAGCGTAAACCTGTTTCGGATGACCCGAGGTGTAGTGGAGTACGCCATCAGTATCCGTTGGCTTGCGATATATTGTCGTCTTTAAATTTCCCCCATTCCTGTGAACCAGGCAGTCAAGAAACGGTATTGTGCCGCTACAAGATTCTAACTCAATAGTAAACTGTATTCTCTCATCAATGGAGTTTAAGTGATCAAGTAACTCGTCCTTCTTATCCCGTTTAACAAGTACAAAGGTGTCGTCTACATAACGCCACCAAACTTTGGGTGAGTTAATGTTGTTTGTTAACGCCCTGTTCTCGAATTCTTCCATATACAGGTTCGCCAGTACCGGGGATATTGGCGATCCCATGGCGAGACCTTGTTCCTGACTGTAAAGCTTTGACTGAAAAACGAAGTAAGACATGTTAAGACACACTGTCATACCCTCGATTATCTGGCTAACTTAGTTTCGTCCGATCATTCAGAGTGACATCTTCATTCAGACGACGTCTCGCTATTCCTAGCGCCTCCTCTTTAGGTACATTTGTGAAAAGTGATGTGACATCAAAGCTGACCATTAACTCATCTGACTCAATTTGGAGATTTGCTATCTTTTGAGCGAAATCATAAGGGTTTTTCACGAATGTACTCGTTCGCCCTGTTAGAGGCTGCAGTAGCCTTGCCAAATGTCTCGCAAGTTCATGGGTCGGAGAGCCTATACCGTCGACTATGGGCCGTACGGGAACTTCGGGCTTGTGAACTTTTGGCAAGCCATAAATCCTCGGAGGTATAGTCGATTTTGGGTATAGACTGTACCACTTGCCTACCCCTAAACCGTCCTTCACGGTTCTTAAATAGTTACCAACCTCCGTTTTACTCTTAGACACGTGTCACCAGATAGACCTCGAAAACGTAGAGGTCATTAGGAAGGGTATCCGATCAACCACTCAGCGGCTGATTGCCGAGGCGGTGGAAATTGCCAAATCTGACGACTGCGTGAATAGAATGGAGGGGGTAGAAATCCCTAATGCGTGGCGGGCGGTCTTAAGCCGACCAGCTTGACGAGCATCGATGCGTGGATCAGATTGAAAAGTGCAAACCGACTCCCATTGCCAACACTACGGGCTTATCCGTCAATGTCATGACACACAAAGGAACACCTGGACTATTCCCACTGTGATCGAACCACCTGAGGTGACATCCCGAACTGTTCCTGTAATGACTCATGGCTCAAGACTCGGGTAAAGCGGTTGTCGCCCCTGTTCGCTATAAAATCCCACACCGATTGCACACTGATTCACCTGGTCTGATGAAGCCTCTATGTTAGAGGCGAAACGTTACCAAATTACTATACAAAACCGATTGTTTTCAAACCTCTCTGAACTCATGACTACTCGATCGGTTCCAAGTATCTTCCAAGAATTTGCAACTGACGGTTTGTTCTGCCTATGCAAATGTCACCGCAACCGCAAGTGAACTGATAAACAACGTGAGAGGCCGAACTACCCGACGAGATGCTCTGACGGTTATAGAGTCCTCGCGTGGTATGCCTGAGTCGCAACTGGGCTGTCGTGTAGGTTCACGTTAGGGCGGACCGAAGCTTGCGTTTGATATCATTTGCCACATGGTCCCCCTTGAACGGCAAGAACAAATAAACATCCTTTTCCTCAACCGTCATCACTGGTGTTTTCACGCTGGGAGGTCTGATGTGTACTTGAATAAACTTTTCAGGATATCCATTAGAAACTAAGGTCTCGCGTAGAATTTCTTCGTCGGTCTGTAACGTTTCGGGGCTGCAAATACATCTGGCCCGGTAGAAGAGAGTTCTCACTAAGCCGTGTTTGTATGCGATCGGGACGAAGCTTGAAAAATGAAGGTACGGAGGGCAGAGCTTTTGTACTCAATAGATTGGACACCTTATTCACAAACCTGCCTTTACGTATGACGGTTGATAATTTGCGTGATTTTATCCTGAGTCAGAACATGTCTGTTGGCCAGCCAGTGGAGTATTTAATGGATATGATTCTATTCTGCACCGAGGACATACGGTTTGAATTTGAGGGGGACCGCATACAAACAGGTCAACGGGGTCGCTATGGGCAGCCCTCTGGGCCCAGTTTTAGCCGATATCTTCCTCGACCTGATAGAAGGGCAAGTTGCTGCCAGCATTGGTGAAGTGAAATTGTACAGACGATATGTGGATGACATTTTAGTCTTAACCAGCGGAGAACATTTTACTCGACTGCTGACCATCCTGAATTTGATTCACCCTAATCTGTCGGTATCCCATGAAGTTGAACAGCACAATTACCTAGCGTTTTTGGATATACTCATTAGGAGACGGGCTGAAGGTATTTTGCAGCGCACTGTTCACCGCAAATCGATTTGGATTGGACAGTACCTTCATTTTTCAAGCTTCGTCCCGATCGCATACAAACACGGCTTAGTGAGAACTCTCTTCTACCGGGCCAGATGTATTTGCAGCCCCGAAACGTTACAGACCGACGAAGAAATTCTACGCGAGACCTTAGTTTCTAATGGATATCCTGAAAAGTTTATTCAAGTACACATCAGACCTCCCAGCGTGAAAACACCAGTGATGACGGTTGAGGAAAAGGATGTTTATTTGTTCTTGCCGTTCAAGGGGGACCATGTGGCAAATGATATCAAACGCAAGCTTCGGTCCGCCCTAACGTGAACCTACACGACAGCCCAGTTGCGACTCAGGCATACCACGCGAGGACTCTATAACCGTCAGAGCATCTCGTCGGGTAGTTCGGCCTCTCACGTTGTTTATCAGTTCACTTGCGGTTGCGGTGACATTTGCATAGGCAGAACAAACCGTCAGTTAGCTCAAAGGGTAGCTGAACATTTGCCAAAGTGGTTGGGACAAGTGATTACGCAACAGCATGGGACGAATCTGAGAATGAATCGGAGCCCGACATCGTCTATCACCAAGCACCGTCATCACGTGAACTTCGAGACAGCGTTCAAAGTGTTATTACGTAGCAAAACCCGATAATGCTAGCAATTAGTGAGGCGTTGTTAATTAAGGCTTATCAACCTGTGCTATGTGCACAGAAACTCTTGAGGCAATCAATTCGGTTGTCATAGTCTTGACTGTGACATTTTGATTGGTGGTGCTTATTTTTTCCATGTATATAATCCCTTGTGTGTTCCTGCTCGTATTGTGTTTGCGACTGAAGAGAACAATCGAAATGTTGACATATCGCAAACTTTGTCTTCTCTCCGCCTTAACGAAATGGCTGAAGGGGACTCACTGTTTTACCAGGTCATAAGGGTTTTATGCTAGATTCCGCTTCGGCCCCTCTTATATAATTCTACATTCCTTAAGTCACTGTTGTTGTACCATAGCGAAGCATCAGTCCAAGTTGCTGATGTACTTATTCTGCTGTTGTTGTTTGTATTTGTGACGAAAGAGAGCAATCAAAATGTTAACACAGCAATATGTTTCCTCTTTTTGTGTTGATAAAGTAGACTGTGTACCGGATCGCAGCTAGTTGCAAATACCACTTCGCTAAATGTCTGCTTCTTATCTAGGTGTATCGGAGAGAAGACACACGTTTTCAGTTCCCTGGAAAATAGCTGGTTCCATCTGGATCACATGCTGCGTCTACCAGATTCCGGAATCTTCCTTAAGGAGGTACCCGAGCTCGGTGCTGATAGCTATGAGCAAGGAATTTTACGCAACACCAGAAAAGTTGTTCCGAAGGCTTCCATTAGTTGAAGATATTGTGCAAAAATCCATTGATTGATGGTTTGACTAGTGAAACCGCTGGTCGTGTAAGACTTGTGCATGACATTCCTTATGTACGCACAATAGCCTCGAGGTTCGGCAGTGCAAAACTCATCAGCATAGAAGCTAACGCATTCTGGGAGACGCTGAGAATGTTTAAAATTGGATGTTTATTAGCTTCAAGCTGCTTCCGATGACGCTGTAGGATGCCACCATAAAGTACAACAAATTTAGCATACATAATCGCGTAATCAGAAGTGAAATAGCTTTGCCAACATGATTTTAAGTCCGCTATGCAGCCTCACCAACTGATGACGACGAAGTCAGTCTATGTCCATGACTATGTAAGCGAAGGGGCCACTAGGTGACGCTCCGGCGCCAGAAAACCCAAAAATAATATTCGAGTAGCTTAGCCGTGATCAGCACAGAGATGTAGGCGATCTGCATTAGCTGTCTTGCGAGTACCATGCTCACACAAACCATCGAACTCGCGTTTATTGGTTTCGAACCTATCGATCTGTACGTTCGAGTACTTGGCAACACAACCGTATCCGTGTGGCGCATTTTACGGAGTATATAGGAGAGTTGACGGGAAAGCTTCTCTTTAGCTGAGTCTGAGCTGCAGTCCGTCGGAGTATAGGTCTCTGCCACACAAAAACGCTATTAGCCTCGTAGATTGACATTAGTATTGAGTTGTCTAGTCGGATTTTTCAGAGTCGGCTGCTAACTGAGACCAAGTCAAGTAGTGCTGACTGTCCCCAGGCGCAGTCAACACAGTTCTGGCCCACAGCTTTAGCAGTCGCGTCCTGTAAGCCAGCCTCAGCGATGCAACATATATCAAGTTTGACGGTTTCCGGAATGCGAACAGGAGCTGTCCGTGATCCTACTTGCATGAGTGTCCAGACATTGAAGTGAGAACCTAGGACTAGAAAGGTCCAGTGTTTATGGTTGCGTGGCATATGGACAGCTTGAACTACCCATCAACGCTGTTAGAACGGACGCTAAAGGTGGTGTATTGCTGGGGACTAAGCATCAGAGTGATAGTACCGAGAATGTGGTTGTTTAACATATTCGGAACAAAGCCCGTAGTAGATCGTACTGCAGTGTATGGTTTTGCGGAGACGGCTGCCGGTACCTCGGTCAAGGAAAGCTAAACTAGAGAGCAGAAATTCGTAGTCAGTTGTCCATAATTTTGTGTGGGAACAGAACAACCTAGATTGGGGAAGAGAGCTGAGTTAGGGAACCCCACCTGGAACCTTAAATCAT
Source organism: Dicrocoelium dendriticum (assembly GCA_944474145.2). Taxonomy (NCBI): domain Eukaryota; kingdom Metazoa; phylum Platyhelminthes; class Trematoda; order Plagiorchiida; family Dicrocoeliidae; genus Dicrocoelium; species Dicrocoelium dendriticum. Next base: position 33,611,799 of record OX104059.1, on the reverse strand, counting down.
AAAAAGTAGCAGGTAATGAAGAGAACAACGTGTATCGCGAATTGTCTGGAGCCAATGAAAAAGTTATAGATAACCCGAATTCAGAATCGACAAAAGTACTCAGGGCACCCGAGAATCTCGAGCACGGAGGCCAGGTAAAGTGCTCTGAAACACAGAACTCACCGTTAAATACCAAGGCAGCAATTAGAAAATAGGTTTTCCTAATAATTAAATGGCAATCAACACCCAAGCTAGTGACCACTGAGTTTGTGTTATGTGCTCACTTCTGTTTAAGGAACTGAGGGGTACGTGACCCCACGAGTTGGTGTAGTATTTAAGGGAAAACCAGACGGTCAGCCAAGAACTTCTAATACTCTGAGATACTACCGCTGGTTGTTCGCGGCAGCTTAATAATCCGCATGTGAAGCAAATAAGATTTATTTACAGTCACTTCCACAAGGGACGTGTTTTCCCATCCTCGGCCTTGGAACTCTATCTAAGAAGTACATTGGCAAGAGACTTGCGAACGGTGTGTATCAAACACAGACGAGGATCTCGGGGAAATGGGGCATCGAGTGTGAGAGGATCCTTAATTAACTTAAGAACAAAATGTGGTGAGAGTTTTCCATTATATTTGTGCTTTTCGGTAATGAGCCTTTCCACCACATTTTGTTTCCCGATTAATTGCGCATTCAGGGTGCATCCGCAGTTTCAACCTGAATCCCTCTACAGAATAATAGCTGTGGTGCCGCGGGTGCAACAAAAATGCGCGCGGTTTCCTTGCCGACGTACCCTCTGTCTCGGTTTGAAAAGTGGGTGTGTTTTGGCATCCCGTCGCGGCAAAGTGATATTTGAAATGCCCGCTGCGCGCAGTGACTAAAGCAAGCTTGAGTCGTTAGTGCTGTGAAAACTTTTCGTTTCCATTTTACTATCGAGGGTGATTAATTTTAAGAGATGCTAATCGTCCCAACATATCGACTGCTTAGTCATAAAGTGTAAGCCAAAATATCCGAATGGGTACCGCTCAATTGTACTGGTCAATATCTATATATCACCCAGTCGTCTCAAATCAGATGCTGATAAACTTTATGATGATTTTACAACTGTTGTTATTGGGACAATGGACCAGTTCTTTCATATATTTGCCAATGATTTCAAGAGATTTGACACCACATTCCTCACACAACCTAAAGAATATTATAAAATATCCCACCAGGTTAAAGGCAACCCTGGATTTAGTATTTGCTAAAAAGTTAGTAATATTTTTGGTCTACGATTGGACACCTCTTGGCAGTTCAGATCATTCTATAGTCCTGCTATGCACAAAAATGTCACTCCTTGCGATGATTGTTGATGAAAATGGAGACAATCCCTCTCTTCATACATAGCGCGGCTGAGAGAAATGGTTGCTTCCACGGAATTCAATTGGATATTCGGCATAGATATATCAACATACTGTGATCAAATGACTAGTTATCTGAACCACTATTATGATCTGTGTTGCTTGATAGAAAGCATATTTATCCCTCCTAATCGCTTTTCTTCATCTCATCTCAAGCAACTTCGGTACGCTCAATGAAAGAGCTTTCAAAAGCAAAGATCGTACTTTAGTGAAGTCCCTTTCTGCTCGTGTAAAGGCAGAAGTGCATCACCTCAATCATGTCTGTGTCCGAACAATTCTGGGAAAAAACAGTTATCGTGAGTTCTGGCGGATGATGCAACAGCTCAGCGAAGTCACTTGTCAAAGCACAAACGCTGATGTGGACGTAGAAGAATTGAATCCCAAATTCTGTTGCACTAGCAGTGATTTATTCTTCGACTCAATAACTGCACCATTTCAGACGTCTATGGTCTCAATGCCTCTTGTCGATGTCATATCGCTACAAAAGAAGCTAACCCAGCTGCACTCAGGCAAGGCATGCGGACTTGACAGAATATCACCCGTCTTCCTTGAGCAGTGTACTGATTACTTAGCTCGGCCACTGACTGACCTATATGCAATGTGCTTAGAGGAAAGAAAAATCGCGGATGATTGGAGGATTGCAACCATAACGTCAGTACCGAAAAGCGGGACGGGTAAATATCGGCCTATTGCATCTACCTCCGTGGTTTTGAAGGTTTTTGAGAAAATCATTCTTGCGAAAATGCTGGCACCGTCCCGCTGGAATGACCGATTTCAGTACAAGATCCGCACAAGACGCAGAGGCTTGTCTAGTACATGAATGTCGTCGCTAGACAGTAAAAGTAATTCCACACGTGTCTGCTCTCTAGATTACAGCAACGCTTTTGCCTTTATCAAGTACAGTTGTAAGATCTACAGGCGTCTGGTATTCTTGCTAAAGGGTTATTTCGTCAAAAGAACTAAGGTCACAAGATTTGGCGGCAAAGCTCGTCACTAATTACCACAACATCCGGTGTCCTCCAAGGAGCTAATTTGTCGTTATTCCTGTCCTCTACTTACGTTAGCTATATATAAGTCCTAGAAGAAATTATTCTCTTGAAATATGCAAATGATGTTATAACTGGCGTGAATCATCAAACGACCTCCTCAGCCAAGCTGCAAAGTAGTTTAGACGAATCTGCAATGTTTATACTCCCGCTGATTGACGTTGAATGCGTCCAAGTGCAATGGCATGCTTTTTTCACCTCCTAAAGCAGCTCGTTATCAAGAACTTGTTATGGAATGTCTCAGACTGAAGGTGAGAGTTTTGGCTTCTGCACATCTGTCAAGTATTTTGTAGTTATACTGAGCCACAATTTGTCACGGTCACTCCACGTGTTTCATATATTCACCAAAGTCAGGCGACTTTTGTTTCACTTCGCTCGATTACCATCATCCTGTGTACGATACAATTTGATTCTGAAGTTCATCAATGCGTGTCTTCTATCACACTGGACTCCTGTGATTTTCCCAGGCCTGCTATGTAAGCATTTCAAGCTGCTTGACAGGTCACTGAACCACTTGCCTCACTGCAGTAGTATTCCAAAGCCAATTCTGGCAGAAACAATTGTTTCGACGCACGTTAATTCATATACTAAACATGATTCAAAAATACTCACCGACATTAGTCACCCTGTGCACACTGCACTTTCCAGTTGCATATCTACCTTATCGGCCAGACAAAAGTGCAGAGCTATGTATGCCCGCATGTAAGCTTATGGTTCGTTGATCATTTCTTATTTAGCCAGATTTCTCTTTGAGCAAACCGATATTATTCAAGCACTGGCCGGTAAATCCTGCCAGTGTGGTTAAAATTGAGCTTTTGCTTGGCTGTTGTTCTGTCGCTTTTGAATTGCTTTTTTGTTATATCGGATAGTCTGTGTGTTAGGGCTGAAAATTCATCCGTCACGGTTGAATAAAAGCGCATTCTTGTCTTCACTTGATTGAAGAGATCACTAAGCTATAACTGGCAAATCTGACGACTAGGTATCAGCGCCAAAGTAAAGCAGGCACAGTGGTAAATAACTCGACTATCCCCATACCTGTAATGCTGTTGCCAGACGATATTTCTTGCGTTTTGCGCGTTGCCTTAATCGAATCTCGAGCTCAGTGAAAGTGTTTTACAAGCGGTCATCCTGACAAGTCAGCTATATTGGTATATAGGGGTTAGCATAGAACAATGAAAACGTATCGATTCTCAAGAAATAGCATGTTGTAAAGCAAAACATGAGCTATTTCTATTGAATTGGTGCTGAAGTCACGCTTGCTCTTCTGCCTTAATAAAAACATTTTGAGATTTTCCGTCATGAGCCTTCTTCAAAAGAACAAAGTAGATGAAGATGAAAGAACCGCACGAAATACTATGGCTGACCCGTAAGCCGATACGCACCATGAGATATAAGTTATCATACCATGCATTCGAGGACTAAGATCGGTCAGCACAAGATACCTTTGAATGCTGTGGTTAAATTTCACAGGACTAATGTGTGGTAGTTGGGATTCAAACAATGCGCAGCAAGTTGGGACCGGAACGACAAGGCCAGTCAACCATCTTGGTAAGAGTGAAGACTGCCTGGAGGTGCCACAGGACAATCGATAATATGCTGGATCATACCTCCTCCACATGGGCTGCTCAGAATTCTCAAAAGGCATAGAAACAATCGACTTGTCATGCTAGGATGCAGCCGATATATGTCGTGGGTCAATGAGAAGAGCGTTAGCTGTAGCTACTGTATCCAGTTAGGTTTTGCAAGGGCTGAGGCTGGTAAGAAGTGTCGCATCTTGCAACCTGTGGGCCGAATCTGATTTATCAAACTGTAGCATGATTACAAGTTAAAAATTGTAATTAGTCTATTCATAAGTTCGCAGCCGTCGTAAGAAAAAGTTAACCAAGCCTGCTCACCTCCATGGGGTATATGATCGTTTGTGCGGTTGCACCAGCAAATGCACCTGACACAAATTTAGTCTTCAGAGTCACTGGGCCATCTTCGCTGTCCCCGAAACGAGGCCCTAGCCATTGTTTGTACAGTTCGTAGGCTTGAAATTTGATGGCAGATTCCGGGGCAATCTTGATACAGTTAACCCCGTTTCCACGCCACAACGAACCAACACCACCCTCTTTAACCATGCGAGTCAGTGTCCCGACCAAACCGACTTGAGCAGCTTTGGTGCCCGCTGCCTGCCAGGTTAGTTTGATTCGGTCTAGTGGAGCAGTAGCCGTCCGAGAAATGCATCCAGCAAAACCTGAGGAAGACAGATGGAGAAAAACATGGTTTTCGCATTGCAGCGGCCCAAGTTCAGCACAAAAGGAGTACAGTTTCTCACCCCTGAGCATTCACAAAAAGCCGAGCACAGAACCACAGTTTCAGTTGATGTATCCCTGATGAACCAACTCAAACATCTAGGTACAAACTAGTGAGCTTTATTATTGAGCGTGGCCATCGCTAGTGTCTGGCACATAAAATCTGAAATTTGGTTGCAGGGCGCCTCGTGTCGTACACTCACCTTCTGTTATAACCATCAGTGAATTTCCTTCATAATTAGATATTTTATGTGGCAACTTACTAGTCCTTTCGAATGAGCACTTCAGGATACCAAATGCGCGAAAACAACTGATTGAAATAATGAATGCAGCGAGAGTCACTCAACTGATGAAAGTGTGCCACCTACTAAGCAGGCTATCTTCGTTATTCCACACAGCCAAACGGATTTGTATTGTGAACTTTCCACCGAATGATATAATGAAGATATCGCACGTTGTACTTCCAATTCCCTTCTGTCTACCACACTAACTCAAATTGCTCAATTACGGAAGTGCTTGGTCCTTCAGTTGTAGCCTAGCTGAAATTTTTCTGAAGGTTACTTGCTCCTCCATTTGAACCTTTATCCTACGACATTAATGGCTCTGCTAATAGAGTTATTTGTTTGACATACAACAACCATCTGCGAAATTTTCCCTCTTTCATTTGTACTACGATTGTGTGGTTGGATAGGGCTTCACTTCAGAGTAAGCCAATCAGGCAAGCAACTCACTTACTTTGAAGGCTTCATCCTTCATGAAAATCGCCTATGCTTATTGGCATGGAGATCACCAGGCATAGTATAACAGATCTAAATGAACCGAGCAATCTCATCTCAAGACTGCCTCGCAGCTCTGGACGCTCCAATCAGATCAGTTGCATGGGCTTTCTGACTCACTGAAGGAAATCCAATCAAACACATCCTTCCATTCGGACAGTCACAAATGCAAGCACTGTTTCATTGTCTTCGGTTAGGCAATAAAAAGTCGCCAATACCACTGTGAGAAATAAACCACTGCATTGATCTCACTTGTTAAATAGTAAAAAAATGAAAAAATAATTTATTCTCGTCAGCGCCATCAAGGGCATGCTCTTGGTAATGCAGACATATGTGATCGGCAATTGCACAAATAAGTACATTATGAAAAATAGCATAGGTGAAGAATTCTTTTCGGTAAACTCTCATCGGACCTAAACGTTTACATAACAATGATTGTGGGGAAGGCGTCAACTCGGGCTGGGATTAAGTTCTGGACTATTTGAATGATCAAAACCAACAACTAGTGACAGAGATAAAAATGGTAAACCAAGTAAACTAAATAAACATGCACACACAAAGCACAGTAGTCCAAAGTAGGTAAAAAAAACAACCAAATAACTAAGTAACAGTGTCCGTTGGTCAAGGTGGTAGTACCGGCCGTATAAATTGTTTTTGTACACATACTTCCGACTTCAGATGGTGAATGTAGATAGCCTCGGCGACGGATAAGAGCTGTTTGCGGAATCCTTGGGAGAAGTGTTCAGGTAGTGAGTAGATGATTTTGAAATCATTCTCTGAATCTGTATGGCCACATTCAAGGAGGTGCGACATGATTGAGTTGTCTGAAGACCTCATTTCACCTTTGTAAAACCATGCCTGGATGTGTTCACGAATCATCTGAGATAGGCGCCTGGTCGTGCGACAAACGTATCGTGCACCACAGGGGCACGAGTACTGATAAATGATCGTTGAACGGGTCAACAACGGCACTCTATCCTTCAAGCGTTTTGTATGCAACGGCTTGTGAAAAACGATTCCCAGGCGATCCGCGAAATAAGTTTTCTCAACAGCATCTTTCAGGCATCGGGATAACATATCAGCTGCAGAATCACCCTTAAAGGGTATAGGTATGAAAAGCTCTTTCTTAGGAGCAATGCTCCTTGATGGCTTCCGATTGCGTTCCTTCAAATGCTTCATGATAAATTTATCAGGATATCCAATTTCCCTGAACGCGTCGCTGATTCTCCCTAGTTCTTCGTTGACGATATCCGGTGTACAGATACAGCGCTCCCTGAAGGCGAGAGATCTGATTAAACTTCGGTTATGCTGTAGAGGTATTGCGCTGTGGAAGCTAGTGTACTGCCCAGTCCATGTGTGCTTTCTGTGTACCTTTCTGCGGCATGATCCGTCCGAGTTACCGATAACCTCCACCTCCAAGAAGGTAACAGGTTTCCGAGTTGGTGTTCACAAGTAAAGTTCGTTGATCGTTTATCAGTGCTCGTGCCCCTGTGGTACACGATACGTTTGTCGCACGACCAGGCGCCTATCTCAGATGATTCGTGAACACATCCAGGCATGGTTTTACAAGGGTGAAATGAGGTCTTCAGACAACTCAATCATGTCGCACCTCCTTGAATGTGGCCATACAGATTCAGAGAATGATTTCAAAATCATCTACTCACTACCTGAACACTTCTCCCAAGGATTCCGCAAACAGCTCTTATCCGTCGCCGAGGCTATCTACATTCACCATCTGAAGTCGGAAGTATGTGTACAAAAACAATTTATACGGCCGGTACTACCACCTTGACCAACGGACACTGTTACTTAGTTATTTGGTTGTTTTTTTTTACCTACTTTGGACTACTGTGCTTTGTGTGTGCATGTTTATTTAGTTTACTTGGTTTACCATTTTTATCTCTGTCACTAGTTGTTGGTTTTGATCATTCAAATAGTCCAGAACTTAATCCCAGCCCGAGTTGACGCCTTCCCCACAATCATTGTTATGTAAACGTTTAGGTCCGATGAGAGTTTACCGAACAGAGTTCTTCATCCGGAACTGATTTCTGATATTGTTTTATTTTAATGAATGGGAATCTTTGCTTCGCTGAAGACAAGCATTGCCCGTGATTCATTGAAATAGCATAGGAATTTCTCTGTGTGTGTGTGTGTGTGTTGATATGTACAAGTCTATGGAAGTTTAGGGACTTTGTCTACTCTAGAACTTTCGAAGGCCTCTGACCAATGTCAGCACATGACGCATATGATAAAGTGGACCGGACAGAATCTTTCCACTTGTTCATTCAACAGGTAAAGAGCTCATTGCTCAGAAAACTAGGTACCACGAACCATTCCACTTCTTGTTTAGTTGAATTTGCGGTCGGACAAGAGCTATACCCACTGCATTTTTGTCTCCAGGTTCTTTGGACGAGACACTTGAACAGTTGAAAACGCTGTGCATGAGGACACAAACCATCTGCCACAGCAAGAGGTCAATCACACTGACATATCTGTTGCTACACTGTATGTCTGGATTTAGAAAGCAGAAATTGCACCGTGTCTATTCTTCTCCCAGAAGCTGGTAAATGTAAACAGTGAAAACCGAGCCATAGGAGCGACTAATGCTGCCGACCCACAACACGGTGAGAAGATTTCGATTCGGGAAATTGGAGCAATTAATCGTAGGAAGGGATAAGGCACTATCTACCACGTTTTCAGACAAAAATTTTGACTCTTAACACCGTCTAAGGCAAGCTTTCCTTGGGCATCAGTTTTGACCCACCATACAATAGTTGTTGGGACCTGACATAAGGTGATGTCGCTTTTCGTATTTTCGAGAGATATCGCGCCAGTACATCCTTATTCTCGGGCTTGCTTGCCGAACGACCTCCTCGTGGTGCCAGCTGGGTGGTTCGGGATTTTCTCCTGCCAGCAAATGGTTCGGCGGCAGTGTTCCAGGACGTGGCGGGTTTTCGCCTGGCAAGTATTCTCCCTATAACAAGCCACGTATGTCTGTTTAACAACACTGTGACGTGGCGGACGTGACTCGCCACTAAATAAAGTCACTGCCCCTTGCTTCATCCTGGCGAAGCATTATATTCCAGCAACGTTATGCTGTAGTTCTGGGGAGCATTGGGCCCCTGTTTGACAAAAGAACAAACGAAAGGCGTATGAACTGAGCAATCAGTCACCATCTCTTAATGGTCGCGATTCCCTGAATTCACTCTGCTGCCTTACGGACAGGCTATTCAGCCAAAGGCTCGGGATGGTGTCACCCTAAGTCAACACCCTACTTCGGCTTGGGCAACCGGGTAGTATCTCGCCCTCTGACGAAACCATGGGCATTGTTTAGTTGTGTTTTCCTTTACTATTTCTGTACCTTCGTTTGAATTCCATGGTTTCTTATGGCATTATGTCTATTAATAAACGTTTGCATATATATATATATATATATATCAACATTCTCAACATCTGACCCCAACAATGGACGGCAATAGGAGCAAATGATCAATGGGACAATGGTTTATAACGGGTAAGAAAGCGGATGCTCAACAAGTCTCGTAGGGTGGCCGGAATGAGAGCCACAACATATTGAGAAGAAAGCAAAGTGATAAAATGAAAACGTTTTTGTGGACTCACCAGATGGTCCACACAGAGGCATGAATAAAAGAGCCAAGATCTGTTGGGTGAGTTAGTGCTGGTTGTGCAACGTTCGCCACATTATATTGTCTACCGAGGTACACAGGCCATAATTCGTAATGCAGGTGGATCAGGGCAACATCAGGGTGTTTGTTAAACACAGGTAAAGTGGGGGCGGAAACAACACAATTTGGGATAGCATTCCATGGCTGGTAAACACGAAGAGTAAAAGCTTCACCGACGTTCTAGTTGAGTGTATTGCGTAGCCAACTCCAGCTGGTGGCCCCTCAAATTCATGTAGTGACGGTTGTAGTAGGTGGCGGCAGACGTGGTTGGGGTTCCTCAAAATATGTTAGCCCACTGTTAGGTAGCCACGTAGGCGCCGATACCGGCCGCTGTGCAACCTTAGAGTCCTCAGCCAAAGTTGATATGGATGAGAAACAACCCTTTGACGTGCTTCTTGGATCTTCACTGTGGAGTCACGAGCGCTGCTAGATCTTGCTTGTGCTAGGACTGCCAAGCCTGGAGTGCCTATTCCACATGAGACCGCACGTAAGTGTTGAGCAACGGCGAACAGACAAACGGATCAAACCACCCGAATGCCCTGTGCAGCATGCCAACATGTTGGTTTACAGTCTTTGCCCCCTCCTCAAATTGTTTTGAGCAGCCCAGATCAGCCTGGACTAAAATCCCCAGGTGGCGTCCCTGGGTGACTGCTTGCAGGACATTGACTCCAAGCCTGTACATGATGTTCGGCTGGAGACGAAGGTTTACCACCTTAAACGTAGACGAATTAAACTCGGACAGATTGTGGAGTGACCATCTATTCACCTTGTCCAGATCTCGCTGAAGTGCATCATGATCTCCTTGGTCGGCGATCGTTCGCCACATCTTGGCATCATCAGTGAAAACAAGAAATCCGAGGTAGTCTAACGCGTAAGCTCGTTGACGAAAACGAAAAACAGACGCCGCCCTAGAGCTGATCCTTATGCAACTCACCATTCCATACGAATCGGATCGGACAGCTGTTTAACCCGCAGTTGGGGATTCCGCAGGAAATTATTGATTTACCCAAGGACTGGCTCACAAACGCCATAGTTTTCGAGCATGTGTAGTTGAATGCGGTGAGCTGAGCGGTCGAAGGCTGTGGAGAAGTCCAAGTAAATAACGTCGGTCCCACTACCTTTATCGGCCGCATCCATCCAACTACTGCGTGCAATAAGTAAGTTGGTTGTGCATGAACGGTGTTGGCGTTAAAGGTGTTGCTTAAATGCTATGATGTTGTGGTGTTCTGGATGGTCGACTAAAGCCTCAGTGATGCTTGCCTCCATCACCTTTGAGAGTACAGAGAAGTGAGAGGTACTGTGCACAGGGAGAAGACTGAACTGTGGGAAAACCGGACTTGGCTGTTGCGTCATGACAAGGAACTGGTTCACGCTTCGCTCCTTGTCCGCAGCTATATACCAAAACATTAAACTCCATCTATACCCCATCCAGCGTATTCTCAGGACGTAGTCCAGACAGGTTTTTTCCTGTTTCTCGCACTTCATACCAAGTTGCAAGGACGTTGTGTCCAAATCAGACGAGATTCAAGACAGTGCGACACGAGACCTACGCACCACCCCATAAAGTGTGTTCCAAGAGGCTTCCAAAAATGGAAGCACCGTTGGTAATGATGTATTGCTAGTTGAGGGAGTACTTTGGGAAAGACGGTATATAAAATGTTGTACAATGAAGAGTAAGGATGTCATAGCCGAAGTTCAGTTTCTCTTTGAACACGCCTCGTACGTAATACAGCCTTTGCATTTACCGGCAAATAAATGCACTCCGGCGCCAACAACTCGTTGGGTGGCTGACCTCAAACAAGCAGCGATGTAGCGATGCGCACGCATTGTGGCGCGTGTGAATACGCGCGCAAGCCAATGCTAATGAAACTACTCAACCCGGACATGTATGCGGGTCTCGTGGTTAGCGGGTAGAGACCGAACGTACGCGGGGCATTTGTCTATATGCACTCTGACGTTACAGCGTCAACAGCCGCGAACTAAGACGGTAGGGGACAGGCACGTGACCCGCTAAACCGCTACGACAGGAGCCAAGTGGCAACGCGGACAAGTAGCTAATGTTTCGTACAAAGCCCTGGACGCTTATCCTTACAGGTCAGGGTAATCATGTGTCGCGCACACAGGTGCAAATCCTCGTGGACACAATGTAGGCATAACGTTAAGGCGTGAGGTTATGCCTGACAGACTAAGCTACCGAAGCTGAAGGTGGACTGGTGCACACCGCCTACTCAACTAGTGAAATGACCACAGCGCTAAGTGCCCTGGTTCCACACTATTAGTTTGGGCAGCGTTTCGGTCCGCGCTCAGACCGCAATGCAAAGGTGCTGCGGTGGTCATAACGCTTAGTAAACGGCGAACGAGTGCTTTCAGGACAACGAAGTTATGCATAGCTTCAGCTGGCCTCAGTACGCCCTACAACACCATGCCACATGTGGGCCACCGCACCTTACTTCAGACAAATGGAATTTGTTATGTGGCAGCGACAATTAACCTTAGGCAATTGCGAGGAAGTCTACCTCGTTGAACAAACGGTTCCTGTCCTCTCAAATGCTGCAACATTAGCGTCTGTGAAATTAGCGCAAGACCCAGGGTGCGTCGTCTACATTCGATGCATGGAACACAGTTAATCTCACAACCTTCTGTTGTACTCGACCATACGTTGGAGACAACGATTACGCATTCTGAAGTGGTTCAGCAGAGAGCCGCATTAGCGTCATCTGCTATTCCAGTCATTGGTCTTCTGCAATGTGTTAACCAAATGACGATGTAATTTAGAGCAGCACCCATTAGTTTGCTTAAGCGAAGAATAGGCAAAATGACCCTTCGTCTTCTGCTCATGGTAGTATTATTTGCAGCATCCGCTGAGCGCTATTCCTCACTCATCAATTTGCCAAGTAATCATAACAACATGTAATTCACCACCATTACTGGTACAGTCCAACCTGCCATGGCGACCACCCGTCTACGGCAACCACCTGCCCATGACGACCAGTCAAAAATATCCCCAAATATTTTCCCATATTTTCTCATTGGTCTTAACCTGTCGATGGCGCCAACCTGTCTAATGCAAACGCGACCACGCTTTTGTGGTCCCCCACCTCCTCAAGGCGACCACCACTAGCACGACTGGTCGAGACTGCAAGTAGAGGTGTCATGAAAAGCTGCCACCGTATCGCACAGACAGGTTGGATTTCCTTTCAAGGTGTCGTAATTGCCCCTGAAGCCACGCCATATGCCCGTCACTGTGGCAAGCCACAGGACGCCTGCGCCTACAGAGGGACCATGGATGGCTTGCGCTGCACCACCCACAGCTCCAACCACACACCCCATATCCAGTGTAAACCCGAAGGAATAAGACCGGGAGGCATGCGGATGGGAGCCATGTTTCATCAACGGAGCCGGCCCACACTCCTTCACAGGCAAACACAAGCACACTGTATTTGGGAATCAAGCGCACACAAGGCGGTGGCTGGACCGTAGTCCGCTCCACACTGACTGCATGGAACCACTCTTTGATCCCAACACGGCCACAAGGACCGTGCATCCCGTCCCCTCCAGCAACGACCAACTGTCTCCTGGAGCCAGTATAGACGAGGTAGTGGGTAATAGACAGGTAGGCACCTTGTCAACATGCACATCAAGCGCAGCCACACCGGGGATATCAAACAACAGCCAAACACTTGAGAGAGAGAGAAAGAAAAAGAGAAAAACGCGTTTAATGCATAAGGAAACGGTGACATAAACCTTAATTAAATAGCATACGTAATAAGTTGCTTACAAACAAATCCTAGTTAAGTGCACGAGGTCAGGAAGTATAGTTCACGGAATGCCACGAACACAAAAAAATGTTATGGAAATCGAATACAATTGGCTGAAGCGATGTGTGCAAGTTAATGGAATAGAGTAAATGGAGATATTTATATGAGAAAGAAACTCATTAAGGCACAAAGTGTAAACCCACCACCTGAAATAAAGAGACTTAGCATGCAAACACGCGGTTAGTAAATCGAATTCAGCGTGCCTACAAACGCTGCGCCGGCTCGTCGTAATTCACTGCGGGACCCGTCGTCGCTTCTGTAGTGGCCCCAAATGACACAGCGCATGGCCCACTAGACATTCATATGAGAAAGAACATTCACATAGACTTGTTAATACCCCCGCTATCGTAATTGACCAGTTCCAATTCCAAAAGACTAGTAGCAGCCGACCTCAAGAGGGTCGGCCAAGTCTCAAACCTGTTGTCTATGTCCACAAATAACCTTCTAACCTATGAATCACTCTCCTGTTTTTATACCAACGCATAAGGTCTTTTAAGCAAACTGACGGAGCTTCGCCTGCGTCAGGCCACGATGTCAAGCGACCTCGTTATGATAACCGAGACCTGGTTGAATGAAGCGATCACTGATGCAGAAATCGCACTACCTGGGATGTCTTTTCTACGCAACGATCGACCAAGTAGATGAGGTGGAGTAGTATTTTATTATCGCAGCGAACTACACATTGATCTCATCGATGAACCCGAGATCCAGATTATCGATGCACTTTGGTGTCGTCTTCAACTTAGCCGTAGGGACGCATGTTTGTTGGGTGTGGTGTATCGCCCTCTGTCGGCTACTTTGGAAATGGACAACCGCCTAGCCTCCACAATGAAGGCCATTCTCTCGCAGTCGTACAGCCACATTCTCCTTGTTGGCGACTTCAATATTCATACTGTAGAAACCCCAGCCTGTATCAACGAACACTACAAAATGGAAGTACAGGAGATAATCAGTGGGCTACCACTCTACAATCACATAACATCTCACACAAGGTTCAGGACGGGAAACAAACCGGGTGTCCTGGATCTTGTATTCACCAATGAAGAGCTTATGATCGAAACGGTATCGATAGAGAGTCCTTTAGGCCGTAGCGACCATGCAACCCTCATGTTCAAGTACATCAGTTATGCAGAGTATTTCTCAGAAAACACCGAGGAATGTCAGCCCATTACGGATTACGGCGCTTTACTCAAACTTATAAATGCTACAAACTGGGCATTTCTAGTAGAACGATCCCCCGATGTCGCCTGGTCTGAATTTGCTCACCAATTCAACACGTTAGTAACTAGTGCTTCTAGGAAAAGACCTTCGCGAGCAAAGACAGTAAAATCGTTCATGCGCAGCAGGACACGCAAGTGTATCGTAACGAGGAATTTACTCTGGCGAAGATACAAGGAGTCATCGAGTGCCGAAATGTTGGAAGCCTACACTAGCCAAAGGAATCACTGCGTAAACCTGGTACGCGAAGATAAAATACAGCACCAACAGAATCTAACCGAGAAATTCCTTTCAAACCCCAAGCTCTTGTACAGACACGTTAACAAGCTCCGCAAAGTGCAGCGAGGAATTCCTGCTTTACACACATTGTGTGGACTTGAACAAAACGCAACCGAGGCGGCCAACGCCCTATGTCAACAATTCATCCCGAACTTCCAGAGCACGACATCGCCGCATACACTGTTCCCAATCGTTGTACCACCACCAGAACGTAGCCACATCACGTTTACGACTGCGGATGTTATGAAAAGGCTAATTGCCCTGCGCGAGCATACCTCTCCCGGTGTTGATAATATTCGTCCAAAAGCGTTGAAATTGGCTGCAGTAAACCTGGCGAACCCCCTCTGCAAGTTCTTCCAACAATGCCCCGATGAAATGCGTGTGCCAACAAGGTGAGAGCAGGGAACCTTCACTCCCATCCATTTGAGGGGAAGTTGTACAGATCCGGCCAACTATCGCCCGATAACACTACTTCCGGTGCTCACCAAAATCATGGAAGCGATTGTTGCCGAAGCGCTGATGAAGTTCTTGGAAGAACACAAAATTCCGGGCCCAGGCTCGTCGCTAGCCGTCTTTCGCGATCCGCTCTCAGCTAGCTCCGAAGAGCTCCCCAGAGCCATTCTTGGAAGCGGCCCCTCTACAATATCGCATCCTCTCATCTCTCATTTGCCACACAAGCAACACAACACAAATGACGCGCTTCCGTATACCGCATGGATGAGTAAGAGTATAAATGCAAGGAGCGATGCTCCAGCAGGTAAAGGGAATTATAGGCGGACTCGTCCATGGGAATGATTCACACCGCCTTTGGGACAATCCTGTTGAGCATACCATTGTCGGCGCACACGCGTACGGCCAATGACCAGGATGGATGCATACATACGAATGAAGCGTTGCATACCAATAATTGGTACCTTAAATATCCAAACACAAAGCAACCAAGCAGATAGCCCAATATGATGCATCCTGAAATCGTCACATCATATTCTTCTTGCATCATATCGCATTTGTACAGTTAGTTGAGAAGTCAATTGGAAAGATCACAAAATGAATTCATGAAGATACTTCGGTCTAGCGAAAACCGCGGAGGTTGGCTTAAAAACGATATTTTTCGTCAGGTTCCGAATAAAAACTGTGTTGAGTAAATATATCGGTCTTGGTGGTACCGTATGAGCAGAGATTAAAATTGAATAGATGCAAACATATCAGCTATTTCGTGCTGCAATGATTGGACAATCCCACTGAGTCCAAGAAGCTACTACTGACAGACATATCTCTGGATCCGAAATTTCCTATGTGGTAGCACACATTTGTCAGTGAGGGGAATAACAATGGATGTTTCCATTGGTAAACGCCGGTGAAACAGTTAGAATGCAATCGCCAGCACTTTGAGTTAGCCAACGGATGAGAAGAATTCCAGCCCTAGTACCCAGCTCCGCTGTTGGGAAAAGGACCCCAGTAAGATAAATGGGATAAACACAGCTGCTCTGGTTTGTGTCAGTATAATAGTGTTTATATCTAACAGCAGTGATGGAAAATATAGGGAAAAACGCATGGAAGGGGTAGTAAACATCCATCGAAAGAGCTGAGTAGCGAAAGTGATAGGTCGAATTCAAGTGCCATTGCGTTTACCGCTGCTTTAAGTCGATCCATCTTCAGACCCCATCCACAGAAACAATGGATCTCATCCTCGAACAGGGTTCCTTTAGGCTCTTATCACATGTGCGGATATGCTACCGCCAATGTTGAAGAAAGATGTCAACCCCTTCGATGATCTAAGGGGACAATGGTTTATTACGAGTAAAAAAGCATCGCTTAACAAGTCCTGTGGGGTGGAAATTACTGCGAAAATCGATTGCATAATAAAGTGAAAAGCGTTGTGGTGGACTCACCATAGACTTATGTGGAATAGCGGAGATGTTCGCGCATTAAACGTATAAATCTATCAATCCATTGGTTAGGCATTTGGCAAGAAACCGTTTGATTGCGTTTTGTAGCCCCTGGCTAACCAGTCATAAAATGAAATCTAAGTGAGACAATGCATCGTCAGCACGTTTCTTAAATATCGCCAGATTGGGAGCAGAGACTACATAATTAGGGAGGGCATTCCAAGGCTGACACACGCGGAGAGAAAAGAAATTTCTACGGCATTCAAGCCGGCTATAATGAATTGTCAGTTTCAGAGGGTGACCTCTTAGTTTAGTGTTGTGGTTCAATTCCAGCAGCGGACGGCAAATGTAGTTTGGGTTCTTCAGAATCTGGTAAACCATTAGGAAATGCCCCCGCAAAAGCCGATATAGACTGCTGTACATTCCTAGAGATTTCAGTCTAAGCTGATAGGGCAGATGAAAGAGGCCCCTGACGTTCTTGGTTGCTCTTCGTTGAGGAGTCTCGAGAGCAACGAGATCCTGTTTCTGCCAAGACTGCCACGCCTGAATAGCATATTCCACGTGAGGTCGCACGTAGGCGCTAAGCATTTGGGGAAATATTGAGGGTTCAAACCGACCGAAGGCTCTGCGAAGAAGGCCGAAGTGTTGATTTCCGGTTCTCCTCGCCTTCTCTGCTTGTTTTGAACACCTAAGATCTTCCTGTGGCAATACACCCAGGTCACGCTCCTGAGAAACCTACGCCAAGGTGTGGTCTCCAATCTTGTAAGCGCTCACCGGCTGGTGACGCAGATGTATCACTGCACTTAGCTATGTTCAATTGAAGCTTGTTCCTCTTTGACCATTCGTAAATGCAAGCTAGGTCATGTTGGAGCAGATCGTGATCTGTCTTGTTACTAATCGCCCGTCATATCTTGAGGTCATCGGCGAAAAGCAGGAAATTTGAGGAGATGACACTTGATAAACATCAGGAATAAACGTGGTCCCAGTATTGAGCCTTGTGGGACACCACAATCCACCTCAATTGAGTTAGAGAGTGATCCCCTAACACGTACTTGAAGCTTTCGTTGGCAAAGGAATTCGCCAATCTAACCAAGTACAGGATCTCCGATTCTGTAACGTTGTAGTCTTTGAAGTAGGATGCGGTGATCAAGGCGGTCGAAAGCTTTGGAGAAGTCCAGATAGATGACGTCGACTCCGACCTCATCATCGACCACTTCCGTCCAACTTCCTCGCGCAATGAGTAGGTTGGTGGTGCATGACCGGTGTTGACGGAAGCCATGCTGTTCCGGTACCAAGATGTTGCATTTTTCCAGGTAGTCCATTAAAGCCTCAGCGACGACTGCTTCCATCACCTTCGCGAGCACAGGGATGAGAGTCACTGGACGATAGTTTGCAGGATCTGAACGGCTACCACCTTTAAAAATAGGGGTTATAATTCCACACTTCCACATAGTGGGGACTTGTTGTTCATCAAAGCAACTTTGAATGAACTGTGACAGTGGTTCAGCTAGCTTGGTGGCCGTAGCCTTCAGTACCTTCGGACGGATGCTGTCTGCTCCTGGAGAACTATGCTCACGCAGTGAGAGTAACTTCCTTAGCACAACTGATGGGTTGAAAATAACATTTGTAAATAAAGGTGTCGGTAATGTGCTTGATATTATGGAACAGGTAGATGTTGCGAGTTCAAAAATTGGGGCGTATTGCAGCCGCAGGGCATTAGCTGCTTCTTCCGCGCTTTGTACTCTACCACCTGTCGTGAATAGTGGGGGTATTCCATGCTTCACTTTACCAAGCTTATTGACATGCTTATAACCCGTAGACCTGTTGTATTCCATGGCTAGGTTTTACGGCAAGAGGGCCATCGACCACTTCCAAACCTCCGAATTAGATGTACTAGGATACTGGCAGGGCGCCCACTCCTGATAGGAGAACGACTCGGGTCCTTAGCCAAAGTCTTCGATTAAATGTACACCTGAAAGGCAGCGGGTCTAGCACGTGGTCAATTTACTGACGCAGGCGGATTGGTGTCCTGGATCTTAGCAGAGAGAAGGGCGAAACCCTACTCCCACCCAGTGGTCGCCACGAGGAGGCGTCCAGGACATTAGACCATGGCACAATAGCAGCACTGGGTAGACCATCTGTCAGGATCTAGCCACCAGCAGCCTCAGCGCACCATAAGCTCTCCCGCCATACGGGGTTTTCCCATGGAGGCAGACAACGGCCGATATTTACCGCTAATATATATATATATATACATATGTATATGTATATGTATATGTATATATATATATATATATATACTATCGGTAAATATCGGCTGTTTTCTGCTTCGATGGAAAAGTACCGTAACTACACCGAAACACAAAGGCTACCCATAAAATCTGACACTGAGTTATCCATCAATAAATCATATTCACACCTACGCTACTGTTCTAGTACATATCACCAAGAATCCCAGTGTCTATTAATGACGGGATTAACAACAACACGGCTTTATCGTAAAACACTCCGGCGTAACCTACCAATACATGGTGGAATAACGTTCATCATCATCCTTCTGAATACGCAAGAAGTTTCAGTGCGTGCAGGAACAAACGTTGTTAGCGGCACCTGATTCCTCAGGTATAGGTAACGCTCTAGTAACTTGCCTTAACTCTAACCTGTATGACTGAATACAAAGATTAGCATTGTTGTATTCCTAGTCAAGTTACCACAGGCACCGTCCAGAGAAGCGTGCTGGGGACATTATTGTTCCCGATATGGGTACCACACTAAGAATTGTTACCAATTTTTATTTTGGACGACATCAAAATTGTGTACTCATTTCTAGTGATCATTCAAGACTATACTTGAAAAAGGTATGTGAAGATCTCTCGTCAGTGAATATATGGAGTGAAAGCAGATCAATGTAGTCTTCATCAGATAAAGCGCATTTGACCACAGATTTGTCCCAGAAGGTTCTAGCACTAAAATACCGACCGGAACTTGGGTACTCGTAGTTCTAGTAACCACGGTAAGTAACGAAAATCAAAAAACTAACAGGCCACATCACTAGGTCATTTTACCTATCCAAAACATGATTAAAACCGTTCAAACTCATAGTGCGACTTATCTTAGAGTACTTCACTATCGTAGATGGGTCTATACGTAGAACAAAGAGAATTGCTCTATATGACGTCCATCACCCACTCAGTAACATGATTCTGGTGTGCTCAACACGTAACTCCAAGGGACGATGTCACCCCCTTCACCCTGACACATTATGGCTGAAACGAATGGAGATTAGCCTCTACCTTCTCTAGAATATCACACATGCGTGTTTTCACAATCAGTACGTCCCACTTACTACGAAATGGAGCAACCCGTCGCACTCGTACTGAGAAGCGCCTGTCTCACAATCCGAACCTCTTCGGAGGTTAGGGAGAGGTCTATGGCCCTCTTCCTTTAAGACTTAGCCAGGCACTTTCGGGTACTCAATAGTTTGCTACCGCGTGCCAGGCAGCCCCAGATCAAATTGCTGCAAACCCGACAACTCCTACCTGCAGCTGGTCGTGGTCGCAGGTAATATGGTCACAAAACATACGTGGATTGTTCTGAAGTTTCAAAGGCTGTGTGGCAGACCTGAAACAGATCCCATAGGGTCTGCAATCGCACACCCGAGCTGAACTTGCTCCACACTGTCTTGTGAGTCAGGCTATTGAGCCAAGGGCTCTGAGTGGAGTCCTCCAAGCCAACCTCCATGTACAGCACTCTGCCTTGTGGGTCAGACTGTTAAATCAAAGGCTGGAGATAGGGCGCCTCGAACAAAACCGCTCTCTCAGAATGCGCAGCCGGAGAGTATCATTCGTCCTCTCAACAAAGTCGACAATACTCCTTCTCCTCCTTGTTTTTCTTCATCCTCTCCCCTCTGCTCTTCCCTGTCTATCGAGCAAGAGATTGCCACTGACCTGGCAGATGCTAGCATTGATACGTGTAGCGTTTCCATCAAACCTAGAGCTTCAGTTCATATTGGTTTCTTAAACGACGGTAATCTAGGTCAGATCGGCCAGCATGCAGCACTGACTTTTATTCTTCACTCTCTTGGTATTGATGTGTGCTGTGTCGTGGAAACACGCAGAGAATATAACAGCGTCATGATGAATCTTCGACTCCCTGGTTGATTCTGACGACGATGGCTAAACTCTTCGCATCTCTGGCGATATCGAGTCAATGTCTCAAGGTATTTACGGTGTTTGCATTGCCCTCAGAAGACATGCTGAAGGCAATAAGCTCGACTGGATACTGGTGAACAGCCGTATGCGCATGGTTCGATTTCAAACATCTATTGGAGCTAATAAGCAGTGTCTGAAGCCACCGTGCCTTTTCGTCGCCTCAGTTTATGCCCCTCCTGGATGCAGTTCAGACGTTAAGACGATTTCCATCAAAAGCTTTAATCTCTTCTTCGCATGGCGTAGAATGCTGACATCGTGATTATTGCATGTGACATGAATGCCCAAATGGGTCGTCTTTCAGACTCTGAACAACACCTGAGCGGCCGCTTCGATCGATGCACGCGAAACAGAAAATGATGATCGATTCCTGCAGCTATACGCCGACCACAACCTTTACCTAAGCAGCACTGCATTCTAGCACTACTGTTCACATCGCGTCACCTGGCGCCCACCGAAGCTTTCAATGACCTGGACCCGAACTGACCATAGTGGCACCAGCTACAGATGTCGCACATCAGTCTAAGATTGTCGGTCAATTGGGAGTACGTGCCTGGATTCCAACCATGATCTAGTGCGCGCACGTCTCGTGCTCACTCCTCCCGCTTCAACGAAGCGTAACTTGATCTCGAAATCTGCTGTTCAACAATTTCAAGACGAACTGGCCCACCAATCTTCAATGATGAATAAGAGTGATGAAGCGAACACTGACTGGGATTATCTCAAATGTGCCATGAAAAATGCCTTTGACACATGTTGTGCACCCAACTTGAGAGGTCGTAACTGCGAATGGATCTCTGAGGCATCGATCAGACCGATCAAAGTGCGGGAACAAGTTCCAATGGGCACTGAGTTTCAGTGTGTCCGTAACTCTCTGAAACGACGTTTGACTAGGAATCGTCGAATCGACCAGGAACGTTGGTGGATGGCGAGGACCCGTGAGATGGAAAAATCAGTGCTGCTGGGAACAGCCGAGTGCTTTTACAGCTTGTTCGGAACACGGGTCCGAGAAAGACATCCGTTAGCTTGACGATAGCTGGGAAACGCAGGCAGCTAATCTATTCTCATCGTAGTCGACTAGCCCATAGGGCGAAACATTTTGAAGAGCAGTTCAGCTGCGACATTGTCGCTCGCCGAATCGCCTGAGGCGCTGTGGGAAGTAGATGTAATATCTCCCACTTTGGAACAGATTCGACATGAGCTTCCAGTGTAGAAACGAAACAAGGCACCAGGACCTGACGATTGCTACCATTGTTGATAAAAGATGGTGGTGACTCTTTGTTCGCTAGACTCGCTACTCTACTTAAAAGATTTAAAAGAGCGAAGAGGTGCCTTCAGACTGGTGACCGTCAGCTGTCGTACCAGTCTTCAAGAAGGGTCGTAATTTGTGAGAAAATTGTCGAGGCACCAGCCTTGTTTCCATTGCATCAAAACTCTACACTGGTATCATCCTCCGACGATCTACTGTTCCCGTGAGAAGGATTCTCTGAAAGCTGGTCTGGCTTCCGCTCTGGTCGTTATTGGATCGACCATATATGTACTCTTCGCCAAGAGTTATAGCAGAGACAAACATCCCGAAGATCGACTATGGTGGTTATCCTTGAATCAAAAGCCACCTTTCACTCTGTTGACTGCACCAGCTTTGGCACTGTCTATGCATGAAGAGCATTCCAGCTAAATTCCGTTCCATTTTTACGTCTCCACCGTGATTCAAGAGGATGTGTAGGGGTCTACGGGTAATTGTCTCCTGAGGTTCCCACGACAAGTGTGGTTCGCCAGGGTTGTCCTATATCTCCTTTCCTCTTAAAATTTGTCATAAAAATGACAATGAATGACTGGGTTCTTCCAGACTCTAACAGAGTGGAAGTTCAGCCAGGTGATGGACTGACAAATCTGGAATATGCGGACAACATAGCTCTCTTTGAGTCTGATGCATTGGCTAGGTAAACACTACTGCACAGACTTGTGCGTAGCGCTGCATGCTTCGGCATGTACTTTGCAACTTCAAAGTACTGTTGCAGGACTGGACCGACACAGCTCCAGTTTTAGCTATTCCCGAACAACCACTGGAAGTGGCGGATCGGCTCAGTTACCTTGGTAGCTGTGTCACCTCTGGTGGTCACATCAGTGAAGAGGTTACTTCGCGTATCAGCAAGGCGCTCAACCATCTTTGAAGACGGCGGGATAACAGTTTGTTACAGAAAGGCGGGTTGTATAACGCTGCGGTATGACCGGTGTTACTGTATGATTCAGAGATCTGGCCAGCTTTCAGAGAAGATTTTAAACGCGTGGCTGTGTTTGATCGTTGATGCTTGAGGAGCATTGCTCATGTCTAGTGGGAACACCGACTGAGCAATGCTGAGGTTCGTCAGTTTGTTTTTAGCAAGAAGCACTCGGATGCATCGAATGCTCGCTGAATCTTAACCGCCTACGTTGGCTAGGCCATGTGCTCTGTATGTCCGCTGACCGGCTTTCTCGACGTGCATTATAAGCTGTGGCTGCACAAAGTTTGGTGAAACCACGAGGTGGCCAGCCCATGACGTAGCATAGGTGCTTGAAGAAATTGACTGAGAGACTTGGTCAGGTTGCTGTGTGCCGTCTCCGTGGGGAACTCGGGACAGTCCACACCCATGCTTAGAGACCGTGTCAGACATGGCGTAGTCACACAGTCAGTGGCGTTCTTGTATTCGGTTTCCTTCATCTGGTTGTTCATCATCAACAGCAGTACATGAGCCACTTGAACTGATGCTTCGCTGCCGTACAACCACGGTGACCTACGGAACGAAGAAAATACGAGGGAGAGAAGGGGGAATTACCGGATAATCTTAATGCCATAAGCTAACATTCAGGGTCAAGGCGGCTACACCTTGTCAACAACATACTATCACAAGCTGTCGTGCAAAGATAAGGCGATATCGGCGAGACAACTCCCTTGCGGTTTTTATTGCCCCGCGTCATTATCAGCAAATACCCCGCAGATAACAGCACAAAACAGACACTAAACAGGCAATCCGACTAGGGGACTACAGCAGACATGCCACTGGCGTCGATTGTGAGCCATATCCTGTAACGTCTCAAGCTAGGCACAATGCGGGTCACGTGGACTTCATCCTGGAATGCGAGGCGGACCGATGGCACCTAGTTGGGTCGTCAGTGACTTCAGTTCCCGCTGCCAAGTTAATTTTTGCCGGTCTCGGGTCTTGCGCCAAACTACATCTGGCAGACAAACAACGCCCTCCTAGGTAAGCTGTGACCAGGCATACGTAACATGTGCCCAAGCCAGCTCAACTTATTCAGTGCCATCTGCTGTTCTAATGAACTAGCGTGGTTATCAGTGAGTAGCACACACTTAAGCACATCATGGTTGCGGACACGATGGTGCCATCCGACGGCAGCATTGTTTCCCAGACAACGATGACCAAAGATTTGAAGGCGCCGCAGGTCCGCTGGTCGGAGAAGCCAAGTCACACTTCCATAAAGTAGGACCACCCTCATTGTGGCCATGTGTACACGGCCTTTTAGACGGACGGAATCCTCCTTCTGACGCCACAGATGTCGCAGACTCAAAAAGACCATTCTAGCTATTGCAATGCGTGAACTGACTTCAGCTGCCATGCGCCCACCGTTGCTGATGCAGTTGGTACCGTAGGTGAGGTGATCAACTACCTCGAGTTCCTCGCCATCAAGGGTCAAGGGACCAGCATGTGGTTGGTGGTCCTACCACAGCACTGTGCACTTTGAAGGTGTGAAGTGCATACCAAATGGTGGGACCACTCTTGAGAGGCTATGCAGGGTTGATTGTACCGCCCAACGTCGTCAAAAAGCAGGAAAACATCGTCCGCGTAAGCAAGATCAGCTAGCCTTTCACCAGGCAACATCACAACATCTGCATTGTGAGACTCCGCAAGAGAGCACTCCATGATATAGTCCCTGAGGAAGTCGAAAACGTGGGGAAACTGAACAAGCCTGATGACCGCCACGTGTTGTCGGAAGGAGATCCGACAAATCAACGTACACCCTGACGCGGCCTGTAGTGTTCGAGTATAGAGCGAATAAAATGTTCATATATTTAATGGGAACACCTTACCGCACAAGTATTTCGAACAGAATGCATCGATCGACTGAATCGAACGAACTCTTGCAGTCGAGAAACACAGCTATGGTTGGCCTGCGGTGCGTGTGGCGTTGCTCTAGCATTTGCCACAGGGTGAATAGG
This sequence comes from Dicrocoelium dendriticum, assembly GCA_944474145.2. Taxonomy (NCBI): domain Eukaryota; kingdom Metazoa; phylum Platyhelminthes; class Trematoda; order Plagiorchiida; family Dicrocoeliidae; genus Dicrocoelium; species Dicrocoelium dendriticum. Next base: position 33,586,988 of record OX104059.1, on the reverse strand, counting down.
TGGTCTATACAGCCCCGTCCTGGGCGGAAATCTGACTGCTCTTCCTAATCCGTGATTCTCGCTCCTCAGGGAGGCGACAAACGAGAATTGAAGCCACTAATTGTGTCACCACGGGCGTTAGGTTAATACCCGTGTGGTTAGTACAGTCGGCGCGACTGTCCTACTTGTATATCGCCACTATAATTGATTCACTTCAGTTAGCTGGGATGGCCTCCGCCTTCACAGACATGTTCGAATAGAGAGGTCAATGCTTTGCAGAGGACTTCACCACAATCCTTAAATAGTGCGGATGCGAGCGAATCCGGATCAGCAGCACGAAAACGATTGAGGGCAGCGATGGCGTTTCGGACTTCACCCAATGACGGAGTCTCTAAACTAGCTGGTCATGGCTCAGCCTGCACCACCCGGGTAGGAAGAAGTCCAGAACCAGGGGGACAACTGAACTGCCCTCGAAACTGCTCCGTCCAACGAGCCACGCGGCGCTCTTTATTGTGAAACAGGGCACATGCACTGCTTCTAATTGTCTCGCTGACACCTGGTTTCCTAGGACAAGTGGTGCGGATCAGCTGGAAGAGCTTGCGATAATCGCCAAGGTTAAGGAATATTTGGTTTCGTTCCTAATATCGCACAAAATTCTCTCACCTTCGAAAGATAAACAAAACACGAAGCTTTGAGCAAACAATTGTTTTCGATTACTTCTTCATCAGGCTCATACAGTAATATACATTATGTTAACGTCTGTTGCAATCGTTAGTGTAACAAAGGAACAATTGATCAGAAAATTTAATTTGTGATCATGATGGCCTTCATCTGATCACGTGACTGAGGTCAGGTGAAGTTGCGGAGTGCCATTACTTCCTTCACGGCCGGTGGTCGGCCAGGGAAGTTGTAGTGTTTGTATTAGTTTCTTCTGAACACACAAGTCCGGATTTGTTAGACGTACGCATATTGCCTTCACCTTCACAGCAAGACTTTATGAAGTCTCGCTCGTTTGTTACCTGTCAAGTTGACTTCCTTAACCATCTAACTGAAGCAATGGACTCAGGTCTTCAGTGCATTGTCATTTTCCTTGACATGCAAAAGGCGTTTGACAGAGTCCCACACAAAAGGCTGCTATATAAATTAAGTAAGTACGGTGTTACAAATCCGCTTAACTCTTGGATCAAATCGTACCTAGTAGGACGGTCGCAAGTTGTGGATATCAATGGTTACATCCCTTCACCTCGTCTGGTTACCAGTGGAGTGGTACAGGGTAGTGTCTTAGATCCGTTACTCTCCCTATTGTGTATAAATGACCTCGTTTCTGCTATACAATTTGGGAAGCCTTATTTGTTTGCTGATGATTTAAAGGTGGTTTACACGTTCCCAGGTTTTCAGCGTACGGCTGAACTTAACAATATCCAAAGCGACTTGAAAGCCCTTGAGAGATGGGCTGACATGTGGCAGATGACATTTGCAACATCGAATTGTAGTATTCAGCGTATGGATGTCAGATACCAGCAGAAATGTTCAGGCTTCATGACGAAGTCATTTGCATCAGCCAGTCTGTTCGTGACTTAGGTTTAAGATACTCTAGTTCGTTAAACTTTAGCCAACGTACAAACCATATCGTGAAAAAGGCTAAGCAGTCGGTCGGGCTCATATGCCACCTGCTAACCTTGAAAGAAACCAGACTAATTGATTTCAAAATCAGTATCTGCGCTTTGCTTGAATATTGCTGTGTTACATTCAGTAACTTGCGAAAGGGTGACTTGAGAGCCATTGAAAACGTCCAGCGCGCCTTTACGAAGCGCATATTTGGTTACTCAACCGCTCTTTCATACAGAGATAGGGGCAAGCAGTTGAATCTTGAAACTCTGTGGTTACGAAGAATGCAATTAAATCTGTGCTTCCTCCACAAACTCGCGTGGCGGAAAGCATATGCTGGAACCTATCAATTGCACTTTCGGGAAAATACCAGTTATGAACTGAGAGAGTGAATGTATATTCTATTTACCTAAATCCAAGACCAGCCTAAGGAGAAATTTCTATCTTCTTAGGTATGGCTCCATATGGAATAAGCTGCCAAGAGATTAGATGTATTGAACATTTTTGCATGGTTAAGAAAATGATAAAGGCTTATCTGTCAACGGACAGAGTGAAATGGATCTTAAAAATTCAATTTGATGATGAAAAGCTGTATGAAAAAGGGGCGGATCATGTATGATATCGGAGAACATCGACTCGAATGCACCAGAGAAAACATGATCATCTAAGATGAGCTGCTACAAACCGGTTCTTATGCTATTCTTTAATGCTACCTCCTATGCGGCTTTACTCCTTTCAAACTTAATTCATACCAAATGTCTTCTGTTTAAAACCGTGAGCAAAATTATTTACTGGTGTGGCGTCAGAAACTATTTTCGTGATTTTCCCACAAATTGATTAATTCGTAATATTGTTCTGCGATCCCCTTCGCTACATTTGTTCTGCAGTGCTAATCATTTTCCATTTTTTTCAGAAGTTAACAGCTTAGAAACATATACTTGAATTCAGTGATGGCAATAACTGATTCCCTGTGGACAGCTCGTACAGTTATCTGTCTCCGGCTGTCACGCCACATAATTTGATCGTATGATCGGCTCGATCTATTTTTACGCTGATGTAAAAAACATACCTGCCTATTTGTTTACATTAACGATATAGTGCCTCTTTCACATAATTCTACTTTTCTACATTCTTCCTTATTTCATTGTTGACCACGACTGGGCTGATCTCCTGTGGTGACGGATTATAGCTTCCAGAATATAAAAGACTTTACCTATGCAGGGCACATTGCCACAAATTGACTGGCGTATAAAAAAGTGCCATAACTGAATGATCCGCATGACGGACTGGGCTGAGCCTTCATGGCCCATAATACATGTTCAAAAGCAGCTCTAAAAAGAACAAAACATATGATATACAGGTGATGGCTCATATGCTAGCATGCCACACCGGCACGCGGCCAGGTATTGCATGGAAGTGCGGGTGAAACCTTTCGAGGAATACCTTGCATGCAAGCAGGTCCCATGGGGACGGTTCCGCAAGTGGTCGTTTTACTTTACCTGGACATCTGTTTAAATCTGCATATGTTATTTTTCCTGGTTTTCTTAATTTCTTTAATGCCTTAATCCTGCCAATTACTTTAGTACCTGTTTTGGATCCATTGTAAAAAGCGTGAACAAATTGATTATTTTTTGCTATCCTGTTGTACACATTGATCAGACCACATAGTTGGACTGCATTTCGAATCACCGAGGAATATACCATTTATTTAATTATTTACCTACTTCCTCTGTTTCCTGAGCCCAACTGGCCCACCAGGATTCCGTGTCAGCACGCAGGCTCCAATTTAATTCGCACCTAATACTCCGCCTAGTTACACTGTGGACAGAGCCAGGCGGGAGTTTCCTTCAGCATTTCAACAGCTTCACTGACTTCTCGGATATCTAATGACCGGTGCAGTGACGAATGATGGTGTCGCAAGCGTAGGTTCACACATATTGCATGGCGACCGAGATCTTAGTTCATTAAAGCGCAGAGTCATCAGGACAAGACAGCGAAAGTTCGGTACTCAGTGCATCTTGATATGGTTGCCTGACCAAGGACTGAGAAAACGTCCTAGTTGCCAATCGAAAGAGACACTTAGTGCGCCTCCCGGTAAAGTTCATGAAAAGCGACAACGTACCAAAGCATGATCATAGTCGACGCAAGTCCTCCAGAACGAGTGACAGTCCAGGATGGGATTATGGCACCTGTAACTTATGGCAAAGTGATTGACTTGGGTCCAACGCCAGTCAGCTACAGGAGGACGCCAAGTGGCACTTCGGCGCACACTGTTTCTAAAAGCTGTGCTACTCAAAAACAACTGGTGCCTCGCATACAGTTGCAACAGACGTTCACTGTTGTCAGTCCGTTCGGAGTTAAGCCCATAATTACCACCCAGCTGAGCTTCTGAAGAGCTCAGATGCCCTACTCGCGCGTTCTTATCCCCTGCAACTAGTAGCACTGCGTAGTAGTGCGTTCAGATCGTGATAGATTGTTTCCTTGGTAGCAACAGAACTGCAGTCAGTGGGGGCATAAGCGGAAATCACAATCAGCATCTTGTACTACTTCTTGTATCAACTTTAGTTGACGTCGTCAGACGGGTTGTACATAGACGGCTGTTCATCGGAATCCAATCAACCAACAATGGCTCAGCCTTGGAGCTAAGTATGATACCTACCCCAGCTTGACCCGTGAGTGCTGCATCAGCATCTCCGGTTGCGTGCAAGTAATATAGCGAGAAGAAAGGCCGGGCGCAGTTCACTCTACAACCCCATTAGGGTCATTGATCTTAGTTTCGGACACACAACATACATCAATACCCAGGGTGCCCAACCTGCGTGCGAGTGCAGCCTACTGACCCATTTGTCTTAGAGTGCGAACGTTGAATACCACCAGGGAAACGGGACAGCATGGCCTTGTAAGAGACGCTTGCCAATAGGTGTCCAGTGAGTGGTGTGGGATGGTGGCTGCATATGCTATGAGACCAGTAGCACTTCGGTTGCTGTCAATTAAGCTGGGAAGTATAGAAGGAATATAAGTAAGGTGGGTTGGGAGGGGAGTAAGAGAGACAGATGGTGGTGGTCGCGCGGCAGCGAAGCGCCGTTACGGCGTGCAGCTGACACATTATTATTATTATTATTATTATTATTATTATTATTATTATTATATGCAGCAGATAAGACGACCCGTGATAATCTGCGCGACGGCCGAAGCAGGATGTGGTTGAAGATTGAAGAAGTAGTCGTAGTTGTACGTGGGCTAAGTTACTGCCAGGGCAATCATACCTAGACAGGAGAATGAGTAAGGTCCTCAACCAAAGCCTTTGGCTCAAAAGCCTGTCCACAAGGCAGCGGATGTCCTAACGATACGGTATTACAAATGGACGTCATCCGATTTCAAACCCTAAACCTGGAGGCTGTTTGTCTGACCTCTAACCGTTGACCAAGTTAACAGGAGTTACTCTTAAGAGGCACAAGGGCCCCCACTCAGTACAGCTAAATGGGTCGAAGAGGTACGCAAACCGTCGTACCACGTTAAGGTCCAGAATTGTCGTAACGGATGTGGTTGTTAATTCGCGTTCCAATCTGATTGATTTAACGCAGTATCATTACGTTCTGTTTAAATTTAGCCCAATATTTTGTCGCTGCTATTCTTGGGAGGTGAATCGTGGCAATTGGATCCACCGCACTTCGGTGCTGGGATCATAGTTGATCAACTGAACCGAACTGATGTCCTTACAGAAGGCCAAGCAAAACATAAGAATGTAATAAGCCCTTCTGGCAAATCTACATTTACAACGCATTTGCAAACTTTTCTATCTGGATCAAAGGTGGTCAACATATTCGGATTTAAGTACCCTTCGAGCGCACACAAATTGAATGCCGGCCCGTAACCTTAAGGAGCACAAGTCTGCTTTGTAATCCGAGGGCGCGGGTTCGGGGCAGCGAAGGGACCGGGCGACCCTAGAAGTATATTCAGCCCATATGCGACTGGTGGTGGTTGTGAGGGGAAAAAAACATAAGTACTGAGTACGATCGCACTGTAGATGCCTCATGGAATTCAGTCAAACTAACAGACGGTAAAAATAACGTCTTATTCACACACACATTTATTAGGAGAACAGCTATTAGACATTCAGTTTTGTGTGAACGAGCTTACTAGCTATCCTTTATTCTTCCTGTTTTCTACTTCTTGACTGCTGTTTAAACGCTCTACTGGGTAAGCCTGATTGGTACACCCACGTCATTGTTAATGGACGCTCATCGTCATGTCCTTTTCAGCAGCGCGATTTGCAAGAATACATTCCATTAGTTTTTTCTTCTCATCACTGTTCTACTTGGTTATGTTAAAGGAATATTTAGTTGTCACACGATTATTGCACTAGTTTTTAATTTTTAGGTCTGCATTTCTTATTCTCGTTTGTTTCGTGACATTTGTTTAAACGCTTCATTTCGTTATTCAGATTGGCCAGTGCCCGTCACTGTAAATGGATGTTCGCTTCACGCTTGGAGTCCCATGATGCTATTTTTAAGGACATATGCGATTCGCTCTTGAGTACACGGTTGCTCATTCGCCCGTTGCATTTGACGTTTTTCCTTCTGTTGGTTGGCTCAAGTGTAATTTAGAAGCTTCCCTTCATTTTGCCTTCAAAACTATATCAGCAGATGTGATTTCATGTATACAGGTCTCTTTCTGGCTCGTATTTGGACCACTTCTTGCGGTCGTGGGGCGAAGGCGTCAGCGGCGACAAAACAACACCTCAAAAAATTCTGCCTTATTGGTCAGTATAAAATGTAAAGTTTACTAAAGGAAAATGTGAGTCCCGATGTGTCAAAACTCACACTTGGTATTAGAATAATGCTCTGAGGAACTGATTACCAAGAAAAATATCAATACGATATTAAGCATAGAGAAAATAGAGGCTGCGATATATCAACATTTCGATGGTTCTCTTCAGTCGCAAACACAATACGAGCAGAAACACACTAAGCGTTATATACATTGAAAAATAAGCACCACCAGTCAAAATGTCACAGTCAAGACCATGGCAACGGAATTGATTGCCTCAGGAGTTTCTGTGCACATAGCACAGGTTGATGGGCCTTAATTAACAACGCCTCACTAATTGCTAACATTATCAAATTTTTGGTACGTAATAACACTTTGAACGCTGTCTGGAAGTGCACGTGATGACGGGTTGTCATGAGGTGCTTGGTGATAGACGATGCCCGGGCTCCGATTGATTCTCAGATTCGTCCCATGCTGTTGCGTAATTACTTGTCCCAACCACTTTGGCAAGTGTTCAGCTACCCTTTGAGCTAACTGACGGTTTGTTCTGCCTATGCAAATGTCACCGCAACCGCAAATGAACTGATAAACAATGTGATAGGCCGAACTATCCGACGAGATGCTCTGACGGTTATAAAGTCCTGGCGTGGTATGCCTGAGTCGCAACTGGGCTGTCGTGTAGGTTCGCGTTAGGGCGGACCGAAGCTTGCGTCTGATATCATTTGCCACATGGTCCTCCTTGAATGGCAAGAACAAATAAACATCCTTTTTCTCAGCCGTCATCACTGGTGTTTTCACGCTGGGAGGTCTGCTGTGTACTTGAATAAATTTTGCAGGATATCCATTAGAAATTAAGGTCTTGCGTAGAAATTCTTCTTCGGCTTGTAACGCTTCGGTGCTGCAAATACGTCTAGCCCGGTGGAAGAGAGTTTCCACTAAGCCGTGCTTGTATGCGATCGGGGCGAAGCTTGCAAAATGAAGGTACGGAGGGCAGAGCTTATGTACTCAATATATTGGACACCTTATTCACAAACCTGCCTTTATTTGAGACGGTTGATAATTTACGTGATTTTATCCTGAGTCATAATATGTCTGTTGGCCTGCCAGTGGAGCATTTAAAGGATATGATTCTCTTGTGTGCTGAGAACATACGGTTTGAATTTGAGGGGGACCGCATACAAACAGGTCAACGGGGTCGCTATGGGCAGCCCTCTGGGACCAGTTTTAGCCGGTATCTTCCTCGGCCTGATAGGAAGGCAAGTTGCTGCCAGCATTGGTGAAGCGAAATTGTACAGACGATATGTGGATGACATTTTAGTCTTCACCAGCGGAGAACATTTTACTCGACTGCTGACCATCCTGAATTCGATTCACCCTAATCTGTCGGTATCCCATGAAGTTGAACAACACAATTGCCTAGCGTTTTTGGATATACTCATTAGGAGACGGGCTGAAGGTATGTCGCAGCGCACTGTTCACCGCAAATCGATTTGGACTGGACAGTACCTTCATATTTCAAGCTTCGCCCCGATCGCATACAAACGCGGGTAAATGAGAACTCTCTTCCACCGGGCTAGGCGTATTTGCAGCACCGAAACGTTACAAGCCGAAGAAGAATTTCTACGCAAGACCTTAATTTCTAATGGATATCCTGCAAAATTTATTCAAGTACACAGCAGACCTCCCAGCGTGAAAACACCAGTGATGACGGCTGAGAAAAAGGATGTTTATTTGTTCTTGCCATTCAAGGAGGACCATGTGGCAAATGATATCAGACGCAAGCTTCGGTCCGCCCTAACGCGAACCTACACGACAGCCCAGTTGCGACTCAGGCATACCACGCCAGGACTTTATAACCGTCAGAGCATCTCGTCGGATAGTTCGGCCTATCACATTGTTTATCAGTTCACTTGCGGTTGCGGTGACATTTGCATAGGCAGAACAAACCGTCAGTTAGCTCAAAGGGTAGCTGAACACTTGCCAAAGTGGTTGGGACAAGTGATTACGCAACAGCATGGGACGAATCTGAGAATCAATCGGAGCCCGGGCATCGTCTATCACCAAGCACCTCATGACAACCCGTCATCACGTGCACTTCCAGACAGCGTTCAAAGTGTTATTACGTACCAAAAACCCGATAATGTTAGCAATTAGTGAGGCGTTGTTAATTAAGGCCCATCAACCTGTGCTATGTGCACAGAAACTCCTGAGGCAATCAATTCCGTTGCCATGGTCTTGACTGTGACATTTTGACTGGTGGTGCTTATTTTTCAATGTATATAACGCTTAGTGTGTTTCTGCTCGTATTGTGTTTGCGACTGAAGAGAACCATCGAAATGTTGACATATCGCAACCTCTGTCTTCTCTCTACCTTAACGAAATGGCTGAAGGGGTTCCAGTGTTTCACAATAGTATGCATGGAAGCTATCTAGTCTAAATTTGCAAAATGCAATCGAGGACAGATGATGGTTTCCGCCTATCGAGAAATGTATCCATATATTAATTTGCATATTAAACCGGTCACACTGAAGTCTGACATAAGACGCAATGTTAGCATACTACATATGGTGAGGTGAGTTGTTGGCGAATGCGCATAAAGTTGACCAGTCCGCTTTGGCCCCAAGTGATCTGTTTCTAGACTCTGACTGATGCAAAATACCTATGCGTCAACATCCTTCAACAATAACCGGAGAAAATACATTTAATGGAATGACTGACCATTAGGAAGACATAAGATTTCGACTATCCCTCCGAATTCCGAAGTCGATTTCTCCGAACACATTTGTCGGTAAAATGGGTAAGCTTACTCACGCATACCTCGTGAGTAGGACATGTCGTCTGTCTGCTGCGCTTTCATGATGATTTAAGCACGACGAGTTTACTAACGATAGACCCAAAGAGGCATCACTAATTGATAAAGCTGAACTCATCATGTTTACTCTCAGTCCAACCGCAGCCACAGAACCATTGACTAAGTTACTCGATGTAATATAACGCGGCCTGTTCGGCACCGATTTGTATAGTACTGCTGTGCAGATAACTGGTAGTTCCCACGAGCGGCAACGTCCCACACTTCATCTTCATTGTTAGTCATTGTCGTCTCCTATGGCGCAGTGGTCTTAACCACAGACTAGTAAGTTCAGGGTAATTGGTCTTAACTCCATACGGACTAATGGAATGCGCACTGCTGACGATTCTCGAATGGATGAAACATGCATCTAGTGTTGTTCCGTAAGTGTGATGATCGCACAGACGTGATGAGTACAACACCCTTCGCATCATTAATTTACGAGTGCATATCAATGTGAATGCAGTAGCCAGAGGGAAGCGTTGATGTGGAGTAGCCGAATCTCGTTTGAAAACATAGTAACCAGTTCCCAGTGATCGAGTTGATGGCTGTTCGTCTCTACCTACATGGTGCACAGAAATGAGAGCGAATGTTGCGCAGGAGTTAGTTCTGGATCTCGATAATCCGATGGTTAATAGCTATCAGGAAACCAAAACTCCCGAAATCGCCCATCATTCTCGATTATCGATACCGGAAGAAGCCAACCAATGGAGAAACTAATAGAGCATTGACTTTAGAGATAGCGACGTTATAAATTATTGCACACAGAGTGGCGGTTTACAGACATTCCCGGAAACCCGTTGTACTTCTCAGATGGATCACTGCTCTAGAGCAAAAGCATCGGATCAATGAGGGAAGCCGGGGATAACGGCTAATGAAGGCAGTAGCAACGAATCGACGGTGAGTTACAGAAAAACCGCAGTTGGAACATTGACTTCACACTGGAACGCCCGAAGTGGTCATTTTGATCGCTCAGTTTTGTTGAAGGTAAATAGGTTTTACATTTGTAAGCATTTTTCAAAGATATTTTGTAACTTTTAAAATTTGTAGACATTCTTCATAATGGGCAAGTTTCACTTTCAAATCTGTTACGGTTTTCGAGAAAAGAAGTAGTTACCTTCTTACTACTGAGAAAGCCCGGTAGAGGTCAAAATGACTGTTTTCCTCTAATCCGGTTTCATTTTACATTTTCAGTTGGGACTACTATTGAGGACAAAGTTACATGTAACATCAGTCAAAAGAGGAGTGAAAACTAAACGATTCACGATTTTTCAGTGATTTTGTGCGTTCAGTGCTAATGATACACAACAGCTCGTAGGAGTTTTACGAAAACTTACAGCTACCGATTATAACGAGTCTGGAGACGATAATGAGTATGATGTTGCTGTGGGCCCGTCAAAAATCCCCGCAAAAACGCACCAGAAACCCCGGCAGAATGGCTGTGGGAAGCGGGGTCCAATTCCTCCCCACAACGTAGCAGTGATCAGCTAATCCGAGACGCGGCCCAACTACGCACCTTTTGACAATGGCCTTTTACAAACTACCACCTCGTCATGGTAGAAAATTTCCCTTACTTAATGACCCATAGCATTGGCTGTGCTTTGCCCTTTGTTGGTCGTAAAAGAGCTTACAGAGGACCACTTGCCTTTCCTTTCTCTTCGCCTCAGTTGGGAGTCGGTCGGGCCACGTGATTTTGTGTGCGTCGTTAGCTGGTCAGCCTTCGCGTCTAAGTCATTAGCGCGCGTCTATCGTAACCCCCTCTCGTGTGCGTCCGTTCCGAGGGCTAAGCGTCTATCCGAACACGTGTGGCTAGGATCGTTCACACGCTCGCTCCATTTTCCGTCTCACGGCTAAGCTAGCGTCATCAGGTCAGCGCAACTCCGTTCGATTGGCCAGCGTTACAAGTCGTCATCGTAGGCGTGCTCCAACCGTGCCAGCGACAATCTTATCAGGCAATTACGCAATCATAATAGAGGCGGCGTTCCCTCAATTATAACAGATGTTCATGAAGACTTCACTTTCTATGAGTAGGTAGAAGACCACAGCATCCCTACTAGTCAAAATCCTGACAGTGGCACTCCTCATGATGACAGTAATAAGTGTATCAGTCGATTCTGGATCTTCTAGTAAAGTTCACATATTGCAAGATGGTACATCGTGGACCGCAATGGATAATAAAAAGTACACATTAATATCTTACCAGTTAAAGGAATAAGAATATTTTGGTTTTCCGTTCCTCGCACAGAACTAGCCAAAGAATTTACCAGCAGCTGTTAGAATAAAAATATGAATCCTAATTACTCATCGCCGTCATTGCATTCTTTGGTGGGCCAGTTCGACCACCAGGACGTGAAACACATACTGGAGTGCGCGAAGAGATCAAACGGCGGTAACTCTAATCCCACAAATAAATCAACAACCCATTACTGCACTTAGAAAAACCCACACCACTTAATAGCATTGTGTACGAAACGTCTCATTTCTATGAATCATTACTCCCAAGTAGATTTGTCTTCTCCCCAAATGGGACCGGAATAAGGAATGTAGTAGTGGAATGACTCTACAGAACTGTCATTCAGTCACCGAAACAGGAAAAACGTGGCAGCGGTAACAGAGAAGCGAATTAATCATAAAATACCAAAGCAACTAGAGATGACACGTATCTAGTGTTGTTGATAGTGGAGACATGCTCTTGAACGCATCGACATCACGAATGCCTCAAGCAAACAAAACCATTAGTGAGATAGTAATTGGTATGATAACTGTTGATCGCGGCTCACTGGTATAGGGATTAAAAAAGTCAGATGACACTCTACTTTCAGGGGGTTCGTGTTAGAGTGCTACTAGTTTGTCCATCTAACCAGTGTAGATATAATTGAAACCGGTCTAGAGCAGGTAACACCGGAAACATGTCTGAAACAAGTTTGCTTTCGACATTGACCTAGGATGGTTCGTACAGAGTGGGAATAGAATCTAGAGGTGGACATGTACACCGATTTTCGGCTCAAGCCATCCAAAGTGTGGGTAATCGAAAAGTAACCTGAAACAGGGGATGTCTGATACGAAAAAACCGTACAACTATGGAAAGCTTCGCGTTCCACCGGAGTGGACAGCGCAAGCCAAGTAGATTCATAGAATCCTTTGAGAATAAACGTACTAGAACAGGATTGTGTAAGTCGGCTTAGAAATGGTCTTGCACAATTAAAAAGAGTGCAAAGCTAGTGCAGAAAAGCCGGGTAGAATTGGAAAGTTCGTGAAGCAGACGAAAGGTAACCAGTAATGCCACGTGAAGAAACTTGCAGGAAGTGAAGCGAAAACGACGCGGAGGGATGGCAGAACGTGTATTGCCACAAGAACGTGCCACTGACAACTCACAAACCCGTATAGATTTGGACCGTGTTACCTTCCCACGACGAAACGCGCATGCGGATTTGTGTGACGGGCCATTCCAGATGCCTACGATGTTGGGCTTCGTGACAATCCCTCCATTTCTTCATCCCGTATCTCCGCTTCGCTACATCCGATCCTGGCCGACCATGAGTTGTTCGAAAGCTCGCGATTTGCTCTCCCGCATTCACTCCTGTGGGCTTCGCTAGCGGCGTATTTGTCTGACTCATTGCGTTCTCGATAAATACCTCCTCCATTGTTCTGCGCTCAGGCTCGTTACCAGATGCCGCCCGTGATCCACTGTCGGCTCGATCCGCAACGCTCGCAGAGTCTTGCCTCGTCTCATCCATTACACCCGTTGTTAATTCTCTTCAATCCCGTTTTTGTTGTCATTCTGGTTAACGAGTAATCACTGGCTTTCGCCGCCCTACACCCGTCCCTTCTCGAAGTTGTCGTTCCCTCTCGTACCGTGGTCGCAGATGGGCGGGGTTCACCCAGCGCTTCATTCCTCCGCTGTTGAGTTGAAATTTTGATCCTTTCCGATCGACTACGGTGCAGGGGTCTTTCCAGGGTTCCCTGAATTTGCTCGCACCTGACCCTTCATTATCTGGTCGATCGTTGTTCCGTACCTTGACTTGTTCACCAATGCTGAACGGCGTCCACTTGTGAGCCTCATGCCTGCCTGGCGTTGTAGTTCCTCTTATTGCGTGCTTGTTGAGTATTGGTTCCTTTCCTATTAATCGCTTGCAGTCGTGCGCGATGACGTGCCGGATGTCCCCCCTCACTCGGTTTCGCTAAGTACGTATCGAGCGCAATCCATGGTTCTCGGCACAAATGCAATTTGAGTGGCGAAACCTTTGTGGTCGACTGCATGCTGGTCCGGTACGCAAGCAGAACTTCAGACAATGCTTCCTCCCATGCCAACTTCGTGCAGCTTATCCACGTCTTTATGGTTCGGTTGAACCGCTCTGCCATTCCGTGGGCCTGCGGGTGGTACGGTGAAGTGCGTCGCCTCTGGATGCCCCACCTGTTCAAAATCGCCTTAAATGCTTTCGACTCGAAGCAGGGCCCTTGGTCGGTGAGAACACATTGTGGTATTCGAGACCTTGCTGGTAAATTGAATTCCAATGCCTGCGACACGGTCTCGCCTGTCTGATGCTTGATTGGTATGGCTTCCACCAAGCGAGTGAACTGGTCGATCATCACTAGAACGCAGCTGTTTCCTGATCGACTCACTGGTAAGGGCCAAGACACCCATTCCCCAACACTGAAGTGGCTGATTGACTTCCATCAATCGCATAGGTAGTCTCGGTGCATCCATCTCGAGACCCGTTTGGCAATTTGAGCATCGCCGGATGTATGATGCGACGTCCTTCCTAATGGTAGGCCAAAACACTCTCCTCTGTAACAATTCGGAGTTTTTCGAATCCCATATGGGCGCCATCATGAGTCATTCGCATCACGCGCTCTCGTAGACTCGGTGGAACAAAAGGTAGTTTCCTTCCGTCTGTCACAACCACTGATCCCCAGTCTGTATCAGATCCTAAGGAGTTCCTCCACCTCACTTGATGTGGCCTCCAGCTTGGTGCCAGCCTGTGAGTGAGAGCACAGTACCTTCATAAATTCATGTGCCCTTTGATCACCCAGCAGGTTCCTCTCCTCCACTGTGACCGCGCGCACCGGTATAGCGTTGTCCGGCATGAGATCGTCCAACGACGGGCGTAACAACATATCGGGTAGTATGTTCTGCGTTCCGCCTAAGTGCTTGATGGTGAAGTTAAATTCTTGCAGCCGGTATGCCCACCGCGCAAGGCGTCCCCGTGGGTCTTTTGTTATCATCAACCATGAAAGCGGCTCATGGTCAGTGACGACCGGGAATTCAGTCGCTAGGAGGTAAGTTCTCCATTTATCCAAGGCCCACACGATGGCCAGACATGCTTTCTGCGTCGTGGAATACTTCTGCTCCGCCACTGTCAGTACTCTACTCGCATATTCCACCACCCCAGCTGCATGGGGCAATACCGCGCCGATTGCCACGTTGCTTGCGTCGACTGCCACAGTGAATCTCTCATCTGGATTGGGTAGCCGTAGGCATGTTGGGGCTTCTGCTATGCATGCCGTTAAGTGGTTAAAGGCTTGCTCCGTTTCGGCTGTCCACATGAACGGTCCGTCTTTGGGAAGCAGCTTTAACAACGGACTGATCCTCTCTGCAAAATGGAGCACAAACTTCGAGTCATAAGCCATCATTCCCAGGAATGAACGGAGCTGACGCTTGGATTTTGGCGCTGCAAAACTTTTGATCTTCTTGCGTTTTTCCGGAAGCGCATGGACTTGATCACTGTCCACAATGTGGCCCAGACGTACAATCGATTCCCGAGCAATCTGTGACTTCTTGCGACTGAGTATCAGACCAGCGTCTTCCCGCCTAGGTAACACTGCAGCAATTCTGATACTATGTTCGTACTCTGTCTGGGAGAAGACGATGATGTCATCCCCGTAGACAACCACGCCTTGTAGATTCTCCAAGACCATTAGCAATAGGCGTCTGAATATAGCTGAGGCATTACATAATCAAAACGGCACTCTTAGAAACTCGTAATACTATCCATTCACACTGAAAGCTGTCTTGTGGCGATCTCTTCCTCTGCGATGGGTAGCTGCCAATATTCCGATCGGAGGTCTGTCAAGGAAATCCGCTAGGCTAAGTGAAGGCTGGTCAAAATTGCTTCCGTCTGGGGCATCGGAAACGCATCCTTCACTGTCACTCTGTTCAGTTCTCTGAAATCAATGCAAAATCGATAGGTACCGTCTGCTTTTTCCGTCAGTAGCGCGGGTGATGAATACGGACTGTGTGTTCGCCTGGTAACTCCTTTCGCTCCCATCTCTACTACCAGCTTTTGTATTACTGTCAGCGTATTCCGCGGTATTCTTCCGAAGACCGGCTTGCACTGCCCTTCAGGGATTAATGGTGCTCGATTTGCTACCCAGCTGTAGAATCCGTAATCATCATCTGTGTCCGCGAATAGATGGTCATACTTGCTCGGTACACTCCGCACTTCAGGGTGCTCGCAGTCAGGCAGGACCTTGACGACACCTACTCGATCGAATCTCCCAGGGTTCATCTCAATCGTCTCGTTGCCTACGATTACCAAATGGTTTCTCAGATCAATTGTGGCACGAGCCGTTTGAGGATGTCGTCGCCGATGATTGTTTCGGTGGTCTTTTCCACGATGAACATAGCATGGCTAATGAGCGTTTCCCCTTTCCTGATTCGCAATCGCTGTGTGCCCGTCACAGTCAAACGATGTCCACCGACGGTCTGCATCACGATCGAGGACTGAGTTACTGGAACTCCTTCGAATCTTTTTGTAATGAACCCTCCTGCTCCCGTGTTCACTATGGCCCGGACCGACACATCTTCAATGGTCATCCTGATGGCCGGTACCCGCCACCTACTCGGCCAGGACAGAGAGAAACGATGGTGCAAATTGCAGTTGGTGCAGAATCTAGCTACATGACCCACCTGGTTGCAACGGAAACAGCGGCGACTGCACCGGCTTCCATGTTCATTGTGTTGTAAAATCGCTCTCGGAGTCTCCCTCGACAATAGCTTCTTCACTATTCCGGACAGTTGGTTTACTCTGTGTTCCAAGTAGGAATGCTGGACTCTCCTCACAGTCACTCGCTTTGAAAAATTCTGGGCAACCGTCACCAGATCCTCCGCCCTGCTCTCTCCAACCATCGCTGCCAACTTTACGTTGTCATGGAGTGGGTTCGGTAGGCTTCGCACAAATTGCCGTTTGAGTAGCCTTTCTCATGCGTTACCCACAAATTCGGGGAGCACAATCACTAAAAGTCTATCCAGCTGCTGGAAAGACGCCATCAAATCCTCCTGTTCGTACCATCTGGCTGAATGAAATTGTTCCACTGCTCGCTGTTTATCGTCTTCCTTCCTAAAGTCTGCACACAATGCCGCCTTCATATCAGCGAACGAACAGTCGGAATTAGCCTTCCGAGTGAGCAAATACACAGTCTTCGCTCTTTCATCCAACAGCGCGCCCAAAGCAGTAATCACTGGCTTCTGCTGCCCTGCAGACGAAATAGGTGTTGAGATAAGCTAACCATGAGAGCTCGGGGATGAGGCGAGCGACGGAGATAGTGGAGTTCAAAATTTGTCAGTACAGGAAACAACGAATTACATTTACCGCGTTAGTTTCAGGCAGCTATTAGACGCCCAGTAATATTTTAACTATAAGATGCACTGTTTTGACGGGCTAGTCACAGTTACCCACATAAATCTTTGTTGATTGGTCGGTGGCATCCGATAACGTCGGAATAGTTCTGTTGTTATTAGAACTTACAAGTTGTTTTCCATTCCGGAAAATCAATGAAATTTTTCGCAAGTTTTCTAGCTAAAAACATCTGTTTTCCGCGATTCCGCAAAACGCAGAAAAATCGCGGAATTTACTAACTATCGCGGAAAGCGAAATTCTAGGGGGAATCGCGGAACCAATGAAAAATGCACAAAGTTTAGTTCAGTTGAGAAGCTAAGATCTGAGCACAGAAGTGCGGCGCGGATCCAGTTGCCACCATTCACATTGCAAAAATAACGATAAACAACAACGAGCCTGGGTGTAAAGAGAATGTTGAGAAAAGGAAAACAAGAAGGAAATGCGTAATCAGAAGGGAACCAAAATTAACAACCAGATGAAAGAAAGACCGAATGCAAAATCGCCACTGACTGTGTGACTACGCCATGTCTGACACGGTCTCTAACCATTGGTGTGGACTGTCCCGAGTTCCCCATCCACGGAGACGGCACGCACCAGCCAGACCAAGTCTCTCAGTCAATTACTTCAAGCACCTATGCTACGTCATAGGCTGGCCACCTCGAGGTTTCGCCCAACTTCGTGCAGCCTCAGCTTCTAATGCACGCCGAGGAAGCCGGTCAGCAGACATACAGAGCACATGGCTTAGCCAATGCAGCGAGCATTCGATGCACCCGAGTGATTCTTGCTAAGAACAAACTGATGAACCTCAGCATTGCTTACTCGGTGTTCCCACCAGACATGAGCAATGCTCCGCAAGCACCAATGGTCAAACACAGCCACGCGTTTAAAATCTTCTCTGAAAGCTGGCCAGATCTCTGAATCATACAGTAACACCGGTCATACCGCAGCGTTATACAATCCGCCTTTCTGTAACAAACTGTTATCCCGCCGTCTTCAAAGATGGTTGAGCGCCTTGCTGATACGCGAAGTAACCTCTTCACTGATGTGACCACCAGAGGTGACACAGCTACCAAGGTAACTGAACCGATCCGCCACTTCCAGTTGTTGTTCGGGAATAGCTAAAACTGGAGCTGTGTCGGTCCAGTCCTGCAACAGTACTTTGCAGTTTGAAGTTGCAAAGTACATGCCGAAGCGTGCAGCGCTACGCACAAGTCTGTGCAGTAGTGTTTACCTAGCCAATGCATCAGACTCAAAGAGAGCCATGTCGTCCGCATATTCCAGGTTTGTTTGTGTTGTAATCAGTGTACTTGTATACGGAAGGAATGCCAAATCAGCCAGATGGCTAGTTGAAAATTCCTATGTAGTATCATATTCACCATCCGTCTACCATCTGCTTTCCAAGCCCCCCTTGTTTTCCCATTCACGGCTCCAGCCACAGATTTACCTTGACCCCTGTGTCACGTATGCATCCATCTATTACGCAATCATGTCCCATTTTTTCTGCTCACGTGTGGTATTCACTCTATTGTCCAGTATACATATACTCTTTGCCCACATATACATTAAATCTGTTGGACATTTGCTCGTTCACACCTTGAGGGCATACAAGGCCCAGCATTACGGTCATCCGCGAATTTGATGCATTGTCGCCCCTTGTTAGAGTCATAACAAAAGAAACAACTGATGATCGCAGGAAGATAGAACTACATATCTTCTTATGCTCACCATTGAAGTCCAACAAGGAGAGTCTGTGAGGATACCTCATTGACACGGTCAATATGGAGCGTTAATTCTGCCACAGGTGGAGGAGCCATTCTGCGCAGCTTGATAATGACGGCTATAGAGTTCAGTCGTCTGACAGCTCTCGTATCCGATGGCGCAAGTTACATGACAACATGCTACCGAGATATCATTAAGCCCGTTTGTGAAGATCCAGTTCACATAAAATGTGTTGCGCATTGCGTCATTTTGATGGCAGAGACTCTTCGCAAATTCTCTCCGGAAGTTGACAGATTTGTTGCAAAAATGAAAAAAGCTTTTCGTGTTTCGGGAAAAAAGAGGTGTGTCTACGGGTATATAACTAGGAAGGCTTAGATAACCCGATTACCCCACCTGCACCGGTCATAACTCGCTGGAACTCCTGGCTAGAAGCTGTCGAACATCACAGCAAATATTTGCATCCTTAGCCAGTCATGTTACAAGCTGCACAATATGTTTGGAGACTCATGGAAAGCTTTGAAGTGGCAACTGAGCTGCATTATGACTGTTGGCAAGAACATCATCCGTCATTTGAAAACCGCCGAATCACAGTCCCCGGTAACCCATACGATTTACAACGACTTCGCCGATCTATGCATGTCGCTGAAAACTACCGCAGGAGGAAACTGGCTGCAGTATCTGCAAGCAGAAGTGCTGCTCTTTGATGCATCTAGTGAAATACAAACTGACATGTAACTATGCTTCACCAGAGGTGCCATAAAAGTCTAGGAGTTGCTGACATCACAGGCTAGCTGGCTGTTTTTGAAAGCCATTAGAGTGTTTGACGTCAACATGCTTATCACCCTGTCCAGCGCTCCATGCAGCTATACAGATTTTCCAGGACTGGTTGCTTCACAGCTCTGGTAGCCGAATGGTTAATCTATCGAAAAGTGGTGGAAGAATTGCGTAGAGAGAAATACGAAGATATGCAGGCCTTCTGGCGTGGAATAGGTGGAAGAACTCCATACTTGGCAGACATTGCTGGTCGTTATCTGAACAGAGCTTCTGTGCCTACAAAAATATTGTTTGACAAGCGTCACGACCTTTCAGACAGTAGCACGAAGCACTTTATTGGCCTTTTTTAATTCCTTTGTTCTGAATCATGACTGACATGAATGTAGTGAATGATGGCGCCTTGATTTATGTTTATTTTAATCTTCGTGGCGAAATCACGGAATACGATGATAGCGCAGCATAAATTTCGCGAAATTCTCAAATTTGGTCGCGAAAAAATGTTTCATACCGAGGAAAACCGGGATCCTTACTTCTAGCCCATCCGAGAGAAAAAAATAATTCGGCTGGCTAGCCGAAAACTCCCCGTGGTGCCAACCGGGTGGTTCGGGTTCAACCCGTTCCAGCAAATAGTTCAGCGGCAGTGTTCCAGGACGTGGTGTGTTTTCGCCTGGCAAGTGTCCTCCCTGTAAAAAGCCACAAATGTCTGCTTAACAACACTGTGACGTGACGTATGTGACTCGCCACTAAATAAAGTCACTGTTGTTGCTTATTCGGACAATCTTATCAAATCCACAGACGTCAAACATTCCTTTAGACACTGGCGACGCGATCGAACTCACTCAAAAGAACAGCAACACATTAACATACACAAGCAACACCTACCTACATTTTTGGATCCACATATATAAAAATCCTATTATACTATTGTAGATTTCTTGATCAACTGTTGCAATATTACTAAGATCGTGCCTTTAATGCTGTTTCTCGCGTAACCGAGAATTAAAAATGATTTATTTACTAACCAGAAAGCCACAAAGACGTAGTACAACTTAGAATTTGATCGCATTTATAGGTTGGCCTCTAGAGCTGAAAGCAGTAACATGCCAATCTAACCGATCTTCAGAATGTTGCGTCAACCACGTGCAGCCTTGGAGCAACAGAATGTTCGAAATCGATATGCAATCGAGTAATCGTTAAAAAATAGTTCGTCCGGGAAATACCTATTTTTTCCAGATAGTGTTGAGCTGAACTAATGGCAAACTGTTGATGGATACTGCGCATCAATAATACAAAGTCCAGGAATAGTGTGCTGTAATTTTCATTCGCTGGATCGTATTTATTCGTCGAATCGAAGCGATAAATCTTCTTGGCGGATTCAAGTGCCAGTCACACTGTACTTATTTGCGCTGGAGCGTCTCAACAGAATTCATGAAGACTAGGCAGTGAAGAGACATAAATAAAACTACCACACTAGATATAGGGAGTGATAAACCGTTGAAATCAACAGAGCGAATGTAAGATCACTAGTGACTTCATAACTTGGCAATGTGAGTTAGGACATCGAACCACTACTATGGCCGATATCCATATTCTTATATAAGACAGTACACATCGATCGGTTCACACTCCGTTGCTAGGTGACCGCGTAGTCAGTTCAAGCTCGTCCTAAGCAAAGCACCTTGAGCCAGATTGTTGCTACACATTCAAAGAGAGTCATCCAACAAACGTGAGGTATTTTTTCACGTACTGGGCAAATTACGGAAAAGTAGGTATAGCGTTATAGTGGAAGTAAGGGAAATAAGCGAAAAATCGGCACAGCGGTCTGATAGGGTTAGACCCCCAATTCTTGGCCCTCCTCCACGCTGGTTTAATAGGCGTTTATCTTCCAGTTTAACTCACATGCAAGCGCGGAGCGCCACTTTCGCCCTGTAGACAAGCCCATGTCCAATCAAGCGGTCAAACCCAGTTGATCGGCTTCCATCTGGAGCCGTTGATCCTCCCTCAAATTGGCATGTCTCAATGTACGCACACTGTTAGAGATCAGTTAACTGGCAGCGCTTATCGGAACAGTAGAGACACTCTCGATCAATATCTTATGTGTATCCGAAACCCGCCTGCAAGACTCGAGCTCTGTGCTCACTCTACGATCCCCTTCAGGTGACACTAGCAGTGCTTTCATATTGCGCTTATCCAGAGATGATGCAACTTCAAGTGCCGACCAAGCAGATGTGGGTATTGCCCTAAGTCGCCGAGTCAAAGTTGCAACGGTTGAGTGGATCCCAATCAATAGCCGGATGTGTGCGGTCCGATTGGCTGGCACTTTCAAAGTTCGAAGACGCGCGGGACTAATAGATGCCTATTTGTCACCGCGGCTTCCACGCCCACGAACTGTAGCGCTAACTCGTTGAAAGACGACTTCTAGTGCCAACTGAACGAGATCCTTCGTCCCAAAAGCATGGACAATGAAGAACTGGCTGGGGATCTAAACGCTCAAGTTGGAAAATTGTATACTGTTGGATGAATCTGGGCGGCCAGCATGGCGTAGGTCCCCGTGATGATAACGGTGAGCAGTTACTTCATTTGTGTGAGAATGCTCACTTATTTCTTGCGAGGACTAACCTGACGCAGCACTCGCCGGAGGGTGACATGACGCCCACCAGACTTAGATCAGCCTTGGACGTAAATCAATCATATTGCCATCAGTTACCGCGTCCAAAAAGGTCGCGCTATTTGAAGCAGATGTATGGATACTGAGCGCATGCTTGTAGGTGCTGATCTGCGGGTGCGTTTTGGCACACGCCCAAGACGACGCTGTGAACGCGTTGGCACTAGCCAACTAGAGAAGCCAGATATTCTGAATGCGTAACGAAGTAGACTGATTTGCGGGTTGAGTAAGCGCTCACTGAATACAGTTGAAGGTCACTGGTCGCTGGTTCGCCAGACTTTACCAGCAGCAGGCAAATTCTCATGTGATAAGTCTAGTAGCCAACAGGGACATTGGGTCTCTTCGTGGTCTCTGGGACTTATCAATGCTCGCCAGCACATTCCAATTGGAAGCAAACACAATGAGACTTGCAAAGACATCAGGGCAAAACTGCGCACTACCCTGAAGAGAGACCGCGAATCCTGGTGGTCTCATGGTGCATCAGAAATGGAAGTGGCCGCTGCCCTCGGTAACCATCGAAAGTTATTCCGCTTGATACCTGAAACGGGCAGCAAGAAACCTAGTGTTAGTGAAACTATACGTGACGAGTGGACAGCCTATTCACAGGTTATCAAAACACTTGGGGCGTCAGAAGGCGCATTTTGAAAGGCAATTTAATCGGTCGGGATTGCCAGATTTCTTACCGGCCACTAATAGCCCTGCTCTCAGGGCTGTCCGTTTCGATTCGCCCTCTTAATTAGAAGTCGAACATGAGAATGAGCTGCATGACTAGATGACCTACCTACAGCCCTCCTCTAACTCGGGGGACCTGCTCTTGTTGATGATGTACACGAGCTACTAGTGAAACTATAGGATCATGAAACTGTCCCAACCGACTGGAGCCACTGGTATTTCCCAGATCATAAACGGAGGCTCAAGTCCGGAATGCGGCAATCATAGAGGAATCAGTCTGATCCCCATCTCCTTCAAGTTGCTTGCCTCTGTCATCCTTCACAGACTATGTGACACTCGTGAAAGCCAGATTCGTGAGGAGCAAGCCGAGTATCGTCGAGGTGGGGGCTGCATCGATCACATCACCGTTACATATATTGGCGGCCCACTGTACTCATGTTTCTGGACATCAAAAGTGACTTCGATTAGGTTGATCGATGTGCCCTTTTGGACTGCTGAATCAGGAAAGGTGTGCCAGAGAAAGATGTAAATATTAACCGAGCGCTATGCACGGCAGAGTATTTAGGGTAACCCATGCCACCCTATAATATCTGCAGCGGTGTAAGACAAGGATGTCCGCTGCCACCTTTCCTCTTCAATTTGGCTATTGACGAAGTCATGATAATGACATGCATTGGACGTGGCTTGGAAGGGGTTGACCTGCTCGGAGATGACCGAAATCTTGACTTAGAGTATATTGACGACATTGCCCTAATTTGGCACAGCCCCAAAACGAGCCAAGCAGCAGTAGATAGATTAGTACAGTCAGCCGCTGTGGGCTTTGCTTTGCACCCTCCAAGTGTAAAGCTTTCTCCCAAGATTGTTAGGGACGTCCTTCTGCGCTGAACACTGGTGGGAGTCAGCTAGAAGTCGTTCAAAAATTTAGCTACGTAGACTATAACGTTCACCGGTCGAACGTCGAATGACGCGTAGCGAATGATCCGAAAACAGAAAAAGTTGGATCGCGATAACTACGCAAGTATTAAACTACATACAGTTAAGTAAATCAGGCGTACCACAATTGTTCAGGATCACATCAGTAACAAATTGTAAATATACAACGGGAAGGAAAGCGCTGTTCAAACAGACAGCCAGAGGACGAGCACACCATAGACGTGTAGAAGTAGTAGCAATGGCCCGATCACAGAGTGAAGGACTTACAGAAAGTACACATACAAATAAACAGATGTCACATTTGACGACCTAAGCATCACTCAGAAAGCGGTAACTATGTTACAATGCCATTGAGATAGCGACAGTATGTAGTGCATGGGGCACCTGTTACCGACGAAACAAAATCAAATAATGCCAATGGGAGAGAATGAAAGTGAACCACAGGACAATGGAGTGAGGGTACGGTGAATTGGACAGTTACTAAGATGAGTACATTTGAGGGGGATATGAGAATGATCACATTAACCGGGTTTCTTGAGGACAGAGTTCAGTGCGCGCGCACCCACGATGAATAGTTAGTTAAATGATCGGAAAAGTATAATCCAAGTGTCAACCGATAGCCCGTTGTAGATAAAATTTCCAGCCACTGAAGAACCCGCTACATAGACAGTTGTAGCAGCCTCTGTGGAATCAAAGAGAGATCACGAGCCGTATGGTAAAAGCTCGAGGCGCTTTTGCTAACTTTCACCACCTATGGCACCGGTACGACATCACTCTCACCTTGAAGGTTAGAGTTTACAACGCAGCCGTAAGGTTGTGAAACCTGGCTTCTTAGATCGGCAGATATAAAGAGGCTAGCTACGTTCGACCACCGGTGTCTTCGCAGTTTGGCTCATACCTGGTGGGAACACTGGGTGAGCAATGAACGTGTTCGACGCCTCGTTTATGGCACAGGAAAAGGGAATGAACCACCCAGCACAGTTATTTCACGCATCAGGCTCCGATGGCTGCGTCAAGTGTTGCGTATGCCAGCCTACGGACTCCGGCAAGGTGTGTTGTTTTCGTGCCAGGGGTGTGGATGGAAGGACAGGAGGGGTGGCCAAGCGATGACTTAGTGAAAAGGAATGAAAGCCCTTAGTTCGAAGTTGGCTTCAGTTGAAGCCTCTCGGATCCCAGGTTGGGGTCGGAAAGAAGTCAACTTGTTTGACTGGATACACTTGCTGACATGGCTAGGAGACGACCTGCGTGACGTTCGTGTTGTCAGTTTTTTTGTTATCCATCCCCATCTAGCTTAGCCTCCTCCTCCAACCGCAACCCTATTTCCTAGCATAAAATAAATGAGCTATCACAATGTTTTTGTGGCACAATAGCACACTGATAGCTTTCCAGAACGATGCCCATCCGTTATTAGTAGCTCAGCTGGCGTGCATCTATTGCGTTTTTTTTCTAATGTATTGCGGCACAATAGCTGAGGTGTTTTCCACCTCTAGCTAACGTGTATAATAATGATGAACACCACTAGTGGGACATTTGTGAAAGGTGGAAAACTAACTATCTCACGTTGCACTTGACCGTATGAAGATAACAAAGTAAAGAAAGTACTAACCTCCAGCAACCAACGTCTTCCATGCCTCGCCCGACTTCTTCTCTTCTTTTGTAAAGTCATCTGGGACGAGCATATCCTCCCCAATATCGATAGCAGAAGCCCTCCGCCAATACCGAAAGATTTCATCAATATCGGAAGTTCCACTGAACAACAGAAAATCCCGCCACTCGTCATAGTCAATCTTCAGTGATCCATCCTTATCCATGCGCCGCAGAAGATGCTGAGCGTCTTCTAGCCTAATTCGAACTCCTAGCTCATGTAACGCCGCTTGAATTTCCTCGGCATCAACTGTATTGTCCTTATTACGATCCAGTTGTTTGAAGGCCAATCTCAGCTGTGTCTCAGTGTCGCGGATGTATGTCAAAAATTCATTGAAAGTGAGGTGTGTCTTATCGGACTGGTTGACAGAACTCTTGTCAATTATGCGTTTAGCCGTCACTTCTCGACCTGAAGGCTCGTGTTCGCCGCGAACGACTTTGGCCAGCTCGGATACGCTAACCCTGCCATCTTTGTCGATGTCTAGCTCTTTGAACAAAGCAGCAACTCGTTTTTTGTCTTCATCAGATAAATCCGACATTTCTTGGCTCAGCTAGTTGAGCAATAGACTAATGCATGGATCGCAAACCCATGGTACGGTCTATAGCAATGAAACCATCGTTGCCACACAGCGTAGTCGATCTATGGAACAAAAATCGACATCTGAAGGCAGCATTGCTGTAGAGTGTACAGACACGCATGGGCTGACAGCCAACCAGTTGGGTTTCGTTGTCAAGGGCACAAGGCCTACAGACATACGGCACCGGTTTTAGCGGCACAATGCAGATGCAAAGGTCAAGAGCAACAGGTGGGTACTGATGAAGGATTCAGGTGATGGAGAATTTTACAAGGTGTATCGGGCTTAGAGTATCCGCGTGTCATTCTGGTGTTTAACAGCATAGTGATGAACAGAGGAATTAACCCGGGATCATGCTAAACTTTTCATGCCGTGGATTAATTAAGTGTTGCGTCTAGGTAGGTAGCACAAAGGATGGACGCAGATGACTCAGCGGCTACAAGTGCCAGTTTTAAATACACATGTATAGTCCCATAAGAGATGCAACAGCGTAGTTCCACCATGTCATACACCAAGCGAAGTTTCCAGTGTTCACGTACGATTTACTTTCCACAACAAAAATAGCAATGCAGGAACAACTCACAACTGCGTTGGCCTGAATTCAGTTAGTTTGTGCATTGTCTTACGCCGTTTACACAATATGTGGTATGGCGGACGCATATAGAAACAATCAAGGAATAAATGGGCAGCGTTCCGCATGATAATTGCTCCCAAAGAGCAGCGTGGGTTCTGTTACGCGGAGCAGTCTAGTTGGGTTGAATGACGGCGTCAGCTTATTAGAAAATGATGACAGGTTACATCAATCATTGAAAATAACCAGTGAAATTGAACAGACCGATAACCTGGTTTCCTTGACGTTTTATTGTGAAGTCAGGATAAATAAATAAATAAGATGTATATTCTCGCTTTTGGCGAGACACGCAAGTCCAGGTAAATAAAGAATTGTTTAGTTCAACGGCCACGAATGATCGAAAAATGTACAACAGTAATGAAAATCGCTTTCCAATTCTGATAGGATATCAAAGTTGGCTGCTTTCAATATGTTACCTGTTAGTGCGCAGTATGTCTATGTCGGGTTTGGTAGGTCTGTTGAGAATATTAATACAGAAATGTAAAACGTATGTCTCAATTTGCTTTAAGTATATTTTAACGGCTGCTTTGTTCATGGCCATTTAGTACTATGGAGTTGCGGTACTGGTACTCACATGAAACTGGAGCAAGAGGAGCACTTATGATAGATAAATGTAACAGTAAACTGCAATAAAAGTAGTAGGGACATCGACAACGAAGACAGAGAATGTGGAAGTGTGTTTGACTGACTTCCTCCCTCATAACACAATTGTTAGTGACAAGTTTGCGTTGGCATAGCCGGGCAGGAGGAAAAAGAAAATAAAGACTGTGAGTATAGAAGCCTCACCATTGCAATATTTGTTCTCTGTTGTAGACTGGTTTCTGGATCATATAAATCCTACACCTTGTTCGTATGCTTGGCTGTTCGCTATGTGGCATCCCCATAGATGGATCACATTTTGCACGGTCAAGTATTTGCTGGTCCTTTATTGAAATTCCAGATCTGAATTTCTAACACGAATATCGGTTGGCAATTTGTTCCAGGTTCGTACACATCTGGTAAGGAAGAAGTTGCCGGATCTGGTGGTATTCAATCTGCATTCCACTACAGAGTATTCCTTATTTCGTGTTGTATGGTGATTATATTATTGCCATGTTAAGGTTGAAACATCCAGTTTCTTGTGCAGGATGTCCTGGAATATGATCAGGTTGTGCTTCATTCGCCTAAACCAGATATGGTCAAGCCTGAGGTTCTCCCGTTGTTCGAAATATGCTAATTTCGATGAGGTTCTTAATAGGCGCTTTGTGAATGTTCGTTGTACCTTTTCTAGTAAAATGCGATCTCGTCCATTTGCACTACTGTACACCATGGAGCAGTATGTCAAATAACAGCGTGAAAGTGATGAATATGGGCAGAGTATAGATTATTTACTTTGAAAGTTTTAAATAACAATCTAATGCTTTGTCTGGCCTTTGTAATGGTATAGGCTGTTTGTTCGGCGAAGTTGAACGAGCGTGAGTATCTCAGTCCCAGATCACGAACAGTATGGCATATATTAATTTGGTTATCAAAAAAGTTAAACTGCTAGATGTTATGTTGCATTTGTAAGGCGTTGCGTAACACTTGGCTGTCGTAAATAACATTCCCCACTTTGAACATCGGATTTCTAGCGCGTGGAGGTCGAGCTGCATTACATCGGTAGTTTCGTTTATGGTAGCAGGGCGAAAAGTGTAGATAATTTTGATAACGTCGGCAAACACTTATGGGGTAGAGAATTTCACAGCGTTAAATATATCGATTGGAAGACCGTCCTCTGAAAAGCGACATGGATAAGACACATTCGAAGCACTGTACGACAAAGATACAAGAGAAATGTGGTTCCCATTTTTATACCGCATCACCCCATCTGAAAACCAAACACCTTTGATAGGGAAACTAAGTTCATCCTCAATACGTTTCGAAATGGATGTCATATCTAGTTCATTAGAGTGCATTCCATATCACGCATTCTCACCGTCCCGTCACTACAGTAGCAAAGAGGTCCTCGTTACAGTCCATTTTAAATGGGACATTGCTTTCGGACTGTTGAATAGAGGACCCAGATAGTCCACCTTGTATTCAAAATTACTTGCCGAAACTAGCCCGCTCATTCCTGATAGACTGAAGAAAATATTCCAGATCCGGCCCGAAGCACTTATAGCAATTCACTTGCACCTGTAGTGAAAGGTATCTTGGATATACGTCCGAGCGCTTGTCCAAACAAGTAGCTAAAAACCGCTTTGCGCCTGTACGAAAAGGTACGGCAAGAAACAATAGCAGTTCTGTTGTATAACTTATGATTAAATAGGACATTAGATTCAGACAAATGAGTTTCTCAAATTCAGTTGGACCCTCCTAAAACGCTACTCCAATGGTTCAAACTGACACCATTTAAACACGGCCAAAACCATCGCACTCAAGGTTATGAAACCAGACCATTACAAATAACGGACAACTGTGGAGGCTCCGATCTTGCCTTGTTTATAAACATTCTCTGGTGAGACGCGCTCAAACTAAAGACATGCGACCGGCGTTTATTATTATTGTCCTATACACCGTCATATGCGTGTATTATGTCCAACTGATTTGGACCCTGAACACTGACGTGCAATGCTAAGCTAATTGTTTGTGCGAATTTTGTCATTCCAACGCATATGTAGATTAATTTTACTCCATCATTGTACAGATTAGACCAGCTTCATTGCAAAGGCCTTTGTTCCAGCAAGTGCACATTTACATATATAGCCGGGAGAGCCTATGGTGCGCTGAGGCTGGTGGTGGCTAGATCCTGACAGATGGTCTACCCAGTGCTGATATGGTTGTACCATTGGCTCATTTCCTGGGCGCCTCCTCGTGGCGACCGCTGGGTGGGAGTTGGGTTTCGCGCTTCTCCCTGCTAAGATCCAGGACACCAATCCGCATGAGTCGGCTAACTGACCGTGTGCTAGACCCGGCTATTTTTCGGGTGTACGTTTAATCGAAGGTTTTGGCTGAAGACCCGAGTCGTTCTCCTGTCAGGTGTGGGCGCCCTGCCAGTATCCTAGAATATTCGCTTCGGAGGTTAGGAAGTGGTCGATGGTCCTCTTCTCGTAAAACCTAGCCATGGAAGATAACAGGTCTACGGGTTATAAGCTCACAGCTTGATTGACGTAGAGCACAAGCGCCACGCATTGCCTCTGACGGTGGGAGGACACCTCCGGGTGTTCACCGGTTTGCTACTGACCGCCTCAAGCCATGCAGCCCCTGGTCAAATTGGTGCAAACCCGCCAAAACCCACCTGCGTCTGGCCGTGGTCGCAGGTGTATCCTACTACGGTCGCAAAACATATATGAATCGTCGCAGTACCTCAAAGGCTGCGTGTGACGGCCGTCAAGCAGATCTCAATCTGTCTCTGCAATCACATTCCCGAGCTGGATCTGCTAACCACTGCCTTGTGGGTAAGGCTATTAAGCCAAAGGCTCTGGGTGCAATCCCTCAAGCAAACCTCGAAATCACCCACTGCCTTGTGGGTCAGGCTATTGAGCCAAAGGCTCCGGGTGGAGTCCCTCAAGCAAACCTCGGAAGCACGAGGACCACCTCGCGTGCGATTGCCCACTAACACAATCGTATGCCTGCGCGCAAAGCACTCAGCATCGGGTGCTGGAACCTGCGCACACTACTGGACCGGAACTCGAGCGAGCGCCCGGAGCGACGCACTGCACTGGTCGCAATGGAGCTGGCGCGCTACCACATCGATATTGCGGCGCTCAGTGAAACTCGGCTCGCTGAGCAAGGTAAGTTACATGAAGCAGGTGCTGGCTATACATTCTACTGGGTGGGGAACGCCGCCTCAGCACCACGTGAACATGGGGTCGGATTTGCAATATCCGATCGCCTGAATGGCCAGCTGGTGGGTGAACCAACGGGCATCAGCGCGCGACTGATGACTGTTCGCCTGCGACTCGGAAGAGGTAAGTTTGCTACTTTTATAAGCACGTACGGTCCGACCATGTGTTATCCTGATGACACGCGTGATCAGTTCTACACTGAGCTATCCTCCGTGATACGGTCTGTGCCGAGGAGCGACCGACTATTTCTGCTGGGTGATTTCAACGCGCGCGTTGGGCGTGATGCATCAGCGTGGACAGATGTTATCGGTGCGCATGGCATTGGTTCAGCGAATGCGAACGGTGACAGGCTGCTCTCACTGTGTGCCACTCACGGCCTGACGATCACGAACACTCGGTTTGCACTGAGTGCGAGTGATATAGCAACTTGGACGCACCCACGGAGTGGTCACGCTCACCTGCTCGACTATGTCATCGTACGTCAGCGTGATATGCGTGAAGCGCGCATGACACGTGTACTGCGTGGAGCTGAGTGTGGCACTGATCACAAATTGGTTCGGACCAAACTGTACATATATTTTCGTAAATCGATGTATTGCACTTCCGCCGTGAATCGGCGTAAATTTAACATTCTCCCCCTCGGTACTGTGGCGAAACGTACTGAGCTGGAGAAGGCGATGGCTGCACGCCCGTGTCATGTGGACTGTATAGCCACAGTGGGCGACCTGTGGCGCCACATTCGCGACCAGGTGACAGCTGCTGCCGAGGAGACCATCGGGTGCGCAAACTGCAAGCGGCCTGATTGGTTTGAAGAGAACAATGCAACGATTGGCCCACTGGTCTAGGAGAAGAATGCAGCATTTGCTGCACATGTGGTAGACCCCAGTGACTTGGGGAAGAGTAGTCAGTTTCGCAACCTTCGAAGGCGACTTACCCGAGAGCTCCGTCGCATTAAAAATGCATGGTGGATGGAGAAGGCGAAGCAGATGGAATGCTACGCCGAACGCCGCCAACACAAGGAATTCCTTGACTGCTTAAAGGCGGTGTATGGACCGAGATTGGAGCCGCTGAGGACGCTCATCGATGGTAGCTAAGGCGCTACCTACACACACACACTATATATATATATATATATATATATATATATATATATATATATATATATATATATATATATATATATATATACGCAAAGGTCTACGAATAGACAAAGCCATCGGAAACCATGGGATTCAAAAGTAGGTACAGAAATAGTAAAAGAAAATGCAACACAACACTACAGTGTCCATGCTTTCGTCAGAGGTCGAGATACTACCCGCTTGCCCAAGCCGAAGTAGGGAGTTGACTTAGGGGACACACCCAGAGCTTTTGGCTGAATAGCCTGCCTGCATGCAGTGGAGCGAATTCAGGGAATCGCGCCCATTGGGAGCCGGTGACTGATTGCTCAGTTCC
Source organism: Dicrocoelium dendriticum (assembly GCA_944474145.2). Lineage (NCBI taxonomy): Eukaryota > Metazoa > Platyhelminthes > Trematoda > Plagiorchiida > Dicrocoeliidae > Dicrocoelium > Dicrocoelium dendriticum. Next base: position 33,555,293 of record OX104059.1, on the reverse strand, counting down.
CATAACTTCCGTTTGTTTCTTTTTCAAACAGGGGACCAATGCTATCCAGAATTACAGCATAAGGTTGCCGAAATACAATGCTTCGCACACAGACTGCAGACATAATGCAGATTTGGCAAAAGCACGTTGACTTCCACTTGAACAACGGTTCAGAAATTGATTGGCCTACATTGGATGACCTCAAGCAGTACGATGTGAAGGCGAGTTTGGCGGACACTCCGACGCTGGATGAGACGCAGACAGCACTTGCTCAGCTGCGAAACAGCAAGTGTGCGGGTGTCGAAGGCATCATGTCTGAAATATTGAAACACGGCGGACCCGCGTTGATGACTGCGCTGCACCACTTGGTGCAACGTGTAAGGATTGAGGAGGAGGTGCCTGCTGAGCTGAAGGATGCCCTTATGCCACAACTGTACAAGGACAAAGGAAGCAAGCAATGTTGCACGAATTATCATGGCATCAACTTGCTGAGTTGCGTGGGCAAGGTGATTGCCCGAATCCTGCTCAACCGCCTCGTCAGTCAGGTTGTGGAACCTAACGTGTCGGAAGAGTACTGTGGATTCCGTTCGTGTCGCGGCTCGTCAGTTGCAGAAGTGCAGAGAATGACGCCAGCCATTGTGCTACCTTTTTGTTGGTTTCACCAAGGCATTTGATACGGTGAACCGCGAAGCATTGTGGCTGGTGTCGGGTAAGTTTGGTTGCCCGCGTTAGTTTGTAAGTTTAACTGAATGTCTGCACAGTGGTATGCGGGCGAGGGTGCGGTTGAGTGGAGAGACCTCGGATGACTTTGCAGTTGTCTCTGATGTGAAGCAAGGCTGTCTTAGCTCCTGCTCTATTCAATATTTATCTGCATGCAATGATGTCTTGTGCTTTTGATGCGGCTTGTGCTTACGGTGTTCGTGTGGAGCACCGTTTTGATGGTGGGTTTCTGGACATCCGTCGTTTCGGTGCGAAAACTTTAGTCTGTGAGACAACTATCGGTATGTTGCTGTTTGCTGAAGACTGAGTTGTTTGCACACATTGCGGATGTGTTGCAGCATTTGACTAGTGCTCTGGCTTCGACAGCGGCCAAATTCGGGCTAACCATCAACACAAGCAAAACTGTCTGTCTCTTTCAGCCTTCACAGGAAATGCAAGCTTCAATATATATATGGTTGGCGACATCTGGTTTTAGATTTGCCTGTCACTGTGGCCAGCCACAGGACGTCTGTGCCTACAGAGGGACAATGGATGGCTTGCGCTGCACCACCCACAGCTCCATCCACACACCCTATATCCAGTGTAAACCCGAAGGAATAAGACCGGGAGGCATGCGGATGGGAGCCACGTTTCATCAACGAAGCCGACCCACACTTCTTCACAGACAAACAGAAGCACGCTGTATTTGGGGAATCAAACGCACACATGGCGGTGGCTGGACCGTATTCCGCTCCACATTGAGTGCATGGAACCACTCTTCGAGCCTAGCACGACCATAAGGATCGTGCACCCCGTCCCCTCAAGCAACGACCAACTGCCTGCTGGAGCCAGTATGGACGAGGTAGTGGGTAATAGACAGGTAGGCACCTTGTCAACAAACACATCAAGCGCAGCCACACCTGGGATGTCAAACAACAGCCAATCATTTGAAATGACGGTATCAAATAAAAGATATCGAATGAAGTCAACGTATAAACGACATAAATACTCGCTAAATGAGCGCTTGCATAAATTGGTTATAGGCGAATCCGCGATAAGTACAAAATGTCCGAAAGTTATTTAAATTAACTACGTGATAGTTACGCAAGGTTACCACAATTTGCAAGAGTGACGTGTGCAAGTTAGGAGAAGACCATCAAGTACCCAGAACAAAGCAAATAAAGTGGAATGAATTTCATCCACATTAAAACCTAGTTTAAGTGTAAGCTGGTTTAGCCCAACTGTGGTGAAGAAGAATCATGAATGCAACATCCGCCTTAGCGTATATATATATATATATATATATATATATATATATATATATAAAACTGCGGTGCCTCATGCCAAGGTAGATATCGCATACATCATGCTTCTCCATCACAGACCAGCTACACAGACTAACACTTAAACTAGTTCCTCCTAATCCGGATAAAAGGTATTTCATTTTATTTTATTTGCTAAGTTTTGTTATTCAGCTGCGCGTTCCGGGTCTATTTTGCATCTATATTCGCTTTTATATTCCATGTTTGTTGTTTGAAATCCCCGATGTGACTGTGATTGATGTGGATGTTGACAAGGTGTCTACCTGTCTAACACACTCTACCGCGGTCACACATGGAACGCAGGAAATAGCAAGCCACAGAGAATCACTGTCAGATTGCAAGCTCTAAGCAAGTTGCGCATCAACGATAACAATAGATCTCTGTCCGCAACATTGAAGATGATCGGGCTTTTGCAATCTGATTAGACGTTGGTGCATTTCAGTGGCTATTCACTTACTTTACTCGCATCCTGCATGTGCGGCAGATAGCGATTAGAAAATGCTTTCAGTTTATGTGACAGTGAGACCACGTATTGTGTCAGCGGCTCGAAAAGGAGAGATTGTGCTTAAGAATGATCACCTCAGTCTGTACATGCGCTAGTTTACTATTCAGCAGGGGAAAAATGTGGGCTGTTTCGACACTGCGTTGCTTCCCACCGCTGGGTGAATTCTTGTTCTGCGTTAGCTTTCCTTTCAACCGGCATGGTCCAACGACAGTCCGCCAAATAAGCTTCGCGTGTCTTCTGGCTTAGTTTGTCCCAAACAAACAATAATCAGCACGCCGCACTGTGACCAAAGCTTTCGACTGGCTCACGTTGTCTCTCTGTGCCCATCTCTCGACCAACTGACTCTGTTGCAGGGCTGCCAACGCATGTCATCAATGAGTAGAGCAAATGTGTGATGTGGCTGAAAGCTGGGGCGAAGAGACTCGCCTGTCTCAGTGCGGTCGATCGAGTGGACGAGTGAGTTTTTAACTACACAGCTAGTTGTACTTTGCCTCAGACTTGGGAATAGAGCATTTGTGTGCAGAGACGGTGCGAGTTCTTTCTGTTGACGCTGCTGGGTGAACCAGGCTCGCAAATCCATGACTTCGCACGCGATTGTGTGCCCCCTCCGCAAACGTAAGTGAATGCGTGAGAGCATTTGCTGTCCAACACAAACCAACGATTAGATAGCCGGGCAAGCATTACAGATGTTAGTGTTTCCTATATGCGCGCAAGCGCGCATCGCTGAATTACGGGAATCTGTCCAAACGTATCGGGCACACTGTATAGTCTAAGCATCGACAATTTATCGGTACACAAATAACAGGAAAAACGAAGAGCCGCAGTCAGCCGTTCGAATTTGATGTTGAAACGTTTCGATGATTGAGTAGCGGCAGGGTGAAACGAAGGCGACTTCCAATAATTGCAGAGCCGAAGAAGAACTAGCTCGACGTATCATGGTGCTACACATAATGCTGAATGATACGTAAAGAACATTAGGATGTACATTTCTGGTAGAAAACTAGGGAAACTCAGTGTGGACTACGAGTTGGCCAACAGAAAAATGCCGTGGTGGAGATTTTTAAAGTGCCAAAAACTCCCTTAAGGACTCTTCCATAGATAGCGAGAAGCCAGGAGAATGAAAGTGACATAAGCGAAAGGAAGATTTTCCAAAAGGTGTGAAATTAAACATAGAAAGATTTACGGGGCAATGAGGTTCGAGATACCGATTATCGCAAAAACAACGTTACAAGTTTGCCACATTGGTACTGAGCAATACACCTGCGGGATACACCGGTGACAAGTTGTGGAAAAGGGGAATCAGAAGCGGTTGAGAAAAAATACTATATTCTTAGCAACGCAGCTACTCAAAAATATTATGAAACCAAGAGGAGAGTAGAATGTACAGGTGCAGTGAGAGCAAAACGCAATTTAGTACCGATATTTGGTAGAATAGTCCTTTGGAGACACTACCAAACCCCTGCCCTTGCGGGCTCCCCTATACACAGTCTCGATTATGTCCACAAGTTCTTGCCCATCTTCGATGGGCCAATTAATCTTATTGTTATTTCCCGTGCCAAGATCAATCATAATATGTTTGTTGCGATAAAAGAACATGACAGTACACGGGTCATATAGTTCGTACATTTTGTTGAAATCCTGCACCTTAGTTATATCGACCAGGTAAATGACGGCGAAATTTTTCACTGCTTCGGCAATCTTGAACAGTGTTTCGTCCATCACCATACAGGAAGGATCCCAATCGTGACCAAAGCGAATCACCACAACACGGTCTTCCTCTGACAAAATTGCTTGATCCACTTGCCACCCATTCGTCAGGTGAGACAACATATACGACATTGTGACAAATCAGTAGGTGTACCTAGAGGTAAAGTGTTCTGTCACTGGACGCCACCAAAACGTGGAGGAAAACGGATCTGGAAAAGAGAAAGATCCCATTGAAAATGATATCCAGGGAAAGGGGTGGAAAGCTAAAAACAAGTAGTCTTCTAGTGAAGTGTCGCAAACTGTGCAAGGGTCTGTGCAGTCAAACTAAGCAAACGTTAGTTGACCGAAAATCCATCACAAAATAAGCAATTTAAGCTGCTAAAATGCGAAAACTCAGCCGTAAAATCGAGAGTGACGTGCAGTCGTAAATGTTAAGACTTGTGGATGAGTAAGATAAGCTTTCTACTCTGGATATGGGAGTAGAAGGAAATTTTGCTAGGGACCACATGGGCGTTACGGAGCCTGAGGCTAATAGCGCACAAGGAAACTTAAGTGTTGTTTCAGGGCGCTGGTCAAAAAATGAGGTCGTTAAATGCAAACTGCATATGATAAATACGCAGATCGATAGGCAGGTAGAACGTTAGCAGTCTTGTTGATTGCCATGACTACTGTAATGGAGCAAGACAGACGTGGGCTGTGAACAATAAAAGTGGAAACGGAATTTTAGAGCTCAACCGGGAGCTACTGACGAGCATAGGCTGGTCGATGCAGGTAGGAATGACACGAAAAACGAAGGAAGGATCGTGAGCAAATCACGTGATTAACTAGTCAAACGCATTAGCGACCCAGTCGCTTTGGTAGACCACTGTGATAACTGAAACATACGGCGATGGAGAAAATTTAAAGATGACATTTGGACGGTGAGCTATTAAGCGATGTGTGATCGAAAGAAAGAATGCTACTACAATTGAAAAGGAACAGTCAGGGAAATGAAGAGAAACATAAAACCCACCAGAATGCGCTTAATATAATAAAGATAAATGAAGCGTCGGTAACGGGGACAAATGCTTTCCTGTCACGCAACAATACAACTAAGATCAGATAGACCTACAAAAATGCAACAAAGAATAGTTTGCATCGTTTTTATTACGCCTTTAGAATGAGATAGTGGTTGGATGTGGTTGTCAGAGGGCAAAGAAACTCGAAACACCAAGATCGATGATAACAATTATCTCCAATCAAACGTGCTCACGGCTTTTCGCACATCAACCCAGGAGAAAGCAGGCAACAACAGCGAGAGCTTTCATTCTTCTCAACCGATTCATCATTCGACCATCCATTCTTCCCACTTCAAATCGGCAGCAAAGGCGACGCGCGTCGCGGAAGTCTGTCTGCGTAGTTGCAGGCGTAATACATGGTCCAGCCAAGGAAGCGCAGAGCGTGAAATAACGACGCTGAGCGGTTATCTGGCTATTCATGCACCATGCCCACTGCTCACATATTGTTCCCATCAGACTTGAACTAAACTGCGAGGACACCGGTGGTCAAACACATTTCACCTTTTTATGCCTGGTTCAGATTTAGCAAGCGAACAGCAGTTACCAGAATGACGACACCGCAGACCATGCACTTCAAGGCGAGCGTAATCCCTCACTGGCGCCTTATGTGGCGAAGATAAGCAAAAGCATCAGAAGCGTTTATGATACGGTCTGTGACCACAGCACCTATTTCACATGCGCCGATGTAGCTACGCAGGTAGTTGACTTTATGAACGATCTCTGACCGATCCCGAGGGTAAGCACACGGGATGGTCCCGCCAATTTTGCAGGAAAGCTTTGCAATGAATGGGTGCAAAACAGAGCCTGAAGCGATGATTATCAGTGTTAGTCAGTCCAGAGCTAAACGACAGGTTTATAAACTGTAACATATTATGGTAACATCGTCGGCGCACTTCAACCAGAGAAGTCGATCACTTGCAGGCAACTCTACATTTAATTAAAGTCTGATGAATATAGTTTCCGTGACTTCGTCAAATGTGAGGTTGAAACGGAAAAATTATAGCGAGCATCCATGACATGCGGAATCGGAGATATTTTGAAGTGGCGACAGATTACCATAAGCCCCATTTTGTCCAAACCGTTAGGAGGAGTACCTCCCAAAGAGCGTATCAATGAAGCACACACAGATCAAATTGCCACCGTAATCAGGAAACAAATAGAATAAAGGTACCGCCTTCAAATCAGCGCAGAAATTTCTTTTCAGTACTTCGCTTCAGGCAAATGCACGTATAAAAAGTAGTTAAAATTGTGACAGTCTAAGATAACTGGGTTAGAGTTGATTCAATCTAAACAGGCTGCTTTATCTGTTGATCAAATTCTCCAATCGATGCAGATAATTACGCACAAGCGGTCACCGCCTGAGATCGAATTAGGCGACGCTCACGGTGAGATCAGGGCTAGGGCAAATGTAGCGACTGTATTAGTGTCCTCTGTTTGCACAGTTCCAGTTGCATTAGCCAGATCGCAATGGCCTTTGCCGCCATAAGTAGGCGCTTTTTAAACCCCTTCCGGTAGCGTTTTGGTGCAGAGTAGACAACTTTAAAAGCTTCCGAGATAACAACTTGATGCCCGCTCTGGATTAGATGTTCCAATATAGAGTTATTGATATGTTCAACTGTTCGCTTCCATGATGCTACTGGGTAATGTTCTGCTATCCGTTTGGCCAAGCGTTTGGTCGTGAGTTCGCTGTATCTTACACCGCAGGTGCAAGTAAATGTACGTAGGATAAAAGATGCGGACATGATCGGAAGTCGATCCTTAAGATGTTGGGTAATAAACGGGGTACTTTCTGCGACAACACGTAGGTATGCAGCAGGAAAAGACTTGGCTATTGCATTTAGGAGTCTCATGTTCAATAATCCGAGGGTGGTATTTCTTTTAAAATGGACAGCAAGATAAGCATAATTTTTCGACACCATCACAGTTGTTTCTCGTTGTTCACGGATCACAGAATGCCTTGGAATGAAAGAGTCCGATAATAATTATCCTGTAGCATCCTAAAGATGAGATCGTTTTCGCTTTCCAAAGTTCTGGGACTACAAATTTTGTTAGCGCATCGAACTAACTTTCGATTGTATGTCAAGGGTACAAAGCGGCGAAAAGGTGTATACTGGCCAATCCAAGTAGACTTCCGGTAGATATTCCTACGTATATATATATATATATATATATATATATATATTTGCAAACGTCTAAGAATAGACATAAGGCCATAAGAAACCATGGGATTCAGACGAAGGAACAGAAATAGTAAAGGAAAACCCAACACAATAATGTCCATGGTTTCGTCAGAGGGCGAGATACTACCCGCTTGCCCAGGCCGAAGTAGGGTGTTGACTTAGGGGACACTACCCCGAGCCTTTGGCTGAATAGCCTGCCCGCAAGGCAGCGGAGCGAATTCAGGGAATCGCGCCCATTGGGAGCCGGTGACTGATTGCTCAATTCACAAGCCTTTCGTTTGTTCCTTTGTCAAACAGGGGCCCAATGCTCCCCAGAACTACAGCATAACGTTGTTGGAATACAATGCTTTGCCAGGATGAAGCAAGAGGCAGTGAGTTTATTTAGTGATGAGTCACGTCCATCACGTCACAGTGTTGTTAAACGGACATATGTGGCTTTTTATAGGGAGAACGCTTGCCAGGCGAAAACCCACCACGTCCTGGAACACTGCCGCCGAACCATTTGGTGGAACGGGAAAATCCAGAACCACCCAGCTGGCACCATGAGGAGGTTGTTCAGCAAGCCAGAGCCATCTTCACGTCTACTTAGCAGTATATCCATAAAGGCTAACTTGCCATCGCTGTCAATTTCGTATGTAAGTTTCAAAGACGGGTGCGTGCTATTGAATTGATTTGGCAGATGAGCTACGTCAGCATCTGAATCACAAATAATAAAGGTATCATTCATGTATCTCCAGTAGGAATCAAATGACGTAGTACTTTGTCGGAGAGGTCCAGATTCAAGTTTGGCAAGGAAAATATCGGCGAGCAATGGCTCTAGGGCCGATCCCGTCGCAACTCCATCTATCTGTCTATATTAGCATCCTTCAAAACATGAATTGTCTGTCAAAAGAACATCGTACGATGCAGATACGTCATGTAGCATGTCACCTCGCCTGACCGTCACTGCTGCTTTGATCCAGCGTGGATGACGTGCTCGATAATCGCGAGCGTAGACCGGGGTTCCAAGGACGAATTCTTTGTGCTTGGTGAAGTCACTAGAGTGACTAGGTAACTTATAAGTCGGAATGAGCGCTTCGTTGGCGGTGAGTAGCTTGCGGTCCATCAATGCTTCAGGCGGTGACTGGCATCATGACGTAGCTACATTCGGTGTGGACCAGTACGAGAGCAGGAAGGCTTGAAGGCACTCATTCACGGTCCCCTCCCCGCGAGATTTCAAGAGCGCCCCCTTGAAGGTGTCGACAAATCTCTCCGCTTGACCATTGAACTGGGGATGGCAAGACGGTGAGCGGAGGTGTTGGATGCAGTGTCGGCAACAAGTCTTCGAAGATGGAAGAGGTAAACTGGGAACCGGGAAGGCCATGTTGACTGAAGATGCGTTGTAGACAACCCAGAGTGGCGGATGCGGTTGGTGGGTTGACGGCGAGCGCTTCTGGCCATTTGGAATAGGCGTCGACCACGACCAGATAGGAAATACTATCGATGGGACCAGCGTGGTCAATGTGCACTCGGGAGCACAGTTTTGCTGGCGGATGCCAAGGAACCGGTGATAGGTGCGGTGGAATCTTTTAGGCTTATTGACATTTCGAGCAGCGGCGAGCCAAATCTTGAATGTCGTTGTCAATGCCAGGCCAGCAGACATAACTGCAGGCAACTGCCTTCATTCTGTTCATACAGGGGAGAGCAGAATGGAGCTGGCGGAGTACAGCTTGCCGGAGGCATGAAGGAACGACAACTCGATCGGCAGGTATCGATCACGGAAAAGAAGTCGCGGCGTTGAGGTAGCTGTTTAAGTTCACCAGACAAGTTAGTGTTTAGCCAGCACCTCTGAACGTAAGTGACGGCTTTCTGCAAGACAGGGTCTGGAGCAGTTACACGACGTGTCGGCGGCAGTAAGGGGGAGACTTCGGATAGCGTTCGAGAATTGATGAAGAACGTCGTCCTCGACGGTAACAGCGGCAATCACTGTGTCTTTGTCTGCGGCATGTTTAGAAATGAGGAGCGAGAGACCGTCGGCTTGACCAGTAGCAGATTTCGAAGCCGTAACCAAGAAGGATGACTATCCAACGCTGAAGTCGGCTAGCCGCGTATGCGGAAATGCCCTTCTTTGAATCGAAGATTGTAAGCAGGGATTTGTGATCGGTCAGTAGCGTGAACCACCGGCCATACAGCATCTTGTGGAACTTGGTGAGGGCAAAGACGATGGCAAGAGCTTCCTTCTCGATCTGACCATAATTCTTCTCTGCAGGCGTCAGGGTGCGGAAGACGTACATAACAGCTTTATCAGAACCATTTGGGAATCGATGAGAGAGAACTGCTCCGATCCCGTAGGCAGAGGCGTCAACAGCGACCGAAATCGGCAAGGCTAGGTCGTAGTGGGTCAGCAGTAGATCAGAACTCAGCATGGCATTCAGTCGGAGGAAAGCTTTCTCGCATGCGGGGGGGGGGCAGTGCCAAGGAACGTCCTACTGCAACAACTGGGGGCTCGAACATCGTGTAGCGATGACAGGAAGGCGCTGTAGTAGGCGATGAGACACAGGAAGGACCGCTGTTGTGACACATCCGCTGGAGCTGGAATCTTCTGGATGGCTCTGACGTTCTCAGGATCAAGATGACGACCATTGGCATCGAAAACGAAACCAAGATATTTAATTGACGGAAGGAAGGATAAGCATTTCTCGGCTTTCAGCCGGAAACCGTACTCCTGGACCCGTTGAAGGACGGCAACCAGGCGCTCTCGAAGCTCCTCTGGGGTGTGCTCAACGATGGGTAGATCGTGCAGGAACGCTGTCGTATCGGGAATGCCAGAGATCATAGCGTTCATCGTCTGTTAGAAAGTGGTTGGAGCAGTTTTGACACCAAACGGGAGCCTGGTGTACTGGAGACCACGATGCGTATTGATAATCAGGAGGACTTGTGACTCAGGGGCGACCTCAAGCTGCAGGTAGCCATCTACCAGGTCGATTTTAGCAAACGTGCTACCGTTGAGTATTGTGAAGAGGTCGACTGGAATCGGTAACGGGTAGCAATTTGGCTCTAGTGCTGCGGTGAGACCGGTGGAGAAATCGGCACAGATGCGGAGGGATCCATTCGGCTTTTTGACCAAGACGATCGGCGCTGTCCAGGCGGAGTAAGACACAGGCACCAGAGCGCCCATGTCTTCCAAACGTTGGAGTTCGGCATCGACCAAGGGTAGGGCTACGTATGGGACAGGCCATTTGGGACGGAATACCGGTTGAGCACCAGGTACGAGCTGTAACGCGGCGCGGGTGCGTGTACAGCGGTCGTTTGATAATGCCGGCGAATGTACCGCGTTGCAGATGGCCCGAAGAGAAAGATCGGCCAAGCCAAGCGTTCCGAGCAAGTCGAGATCAAGCAGGTTGAGCTGCGTCCTAGTGATGTAGCAGATCGTGTTGAACGTGGCACCTCGGAAGGAGACGGAGCAGTGCAGCTGCTCAGTTAGCTGCACGCGACCAGCACAGGCGCTGGTGGCAGATTGGTGGCTTGCCAGGTGATCGCCAGAGATCATCGGAGATGATCGTGATGTCCGACGCAGTGTCCAACTGCAATCGGACGGACTGACCGTTGATCAAGAGGTCGACGAATTTTATCCGATCCGTAGCGTTGATTTGGAACATGGCTAGCAGGCTCAGGGAGCTGCCAACCGGACCAGGTTTGGGTGTGCGTCTGGGTCGGAACCTCTTCTTTGGATTGCGGGTGGGCAGCAGCGCAGTTTTGGCCCCCTTAGATGTAGGAGGGCAGTAACCATCCCAGTGCCCACCTTGCCATAACGTTGACAACGATGCTGGCGGAAACTGCAGCACAGGTGGAAATGCCAGGCACCATAGAATCGGACGATTGTGCCCTCGGTGCTGTGACTGCCTGGACCATACCAGGTGCGGCGGCGTTCTGGATCATGGCAGAATCGCGCTTCAGGTTGAGCAGCGTATGACTCCTCGGCCAGGTTATGGAGTTTGATTGCGCTATCCTGTTGTAGCTTGGACAGGATGCGCGTCCGGATATCGGCATCGTGTGGAGACTGGAGGCCAGAGACGAAGATCAGGCATTTGTATTGGTCCCCGGTGAGTGAATCAAGTTGAAAAGGCTGGCGTTCACGGTTGACCACGCCCGCGTACGTGATTAAGTCGCCGGCATCACGCTTGGCTAGCTGCAGACATTGATAACAAGCACTGAAAAGAGAGGAGTGCTCGCCAAAAATCTGGGACAACGTTCGGACCGTTTCGTCAAAGGTAACGTTGCAGGGGTTCCTCGGCAAGATGAAGTTGGTGTAGCGTTGGTGCTTGAGGGCACCAAATTTGCGCAGAAGCAGCCAGACGTTCCACGCGTTGTCCTGGCAAGCTAAGTCAACGGTGAACAGGTTCTCATACCGCTTATACCAAGGTTCGAACGTTACCCCGGCCTTGGCGTCGTACAGAAACTCGCTGATGCCTTGCATTAGCACTTGGATCTGCATGAAGGGAAGAAATGGAGATCTTGTCAGTTAGGACGGACATCAATTTAAGTTGTTGCTGCAGCATAAGCCTTAAATCGGCGTACTGGTCAGTCATGGTTGGAAAACTCTATGGCCACTGTTAAACTTGAGAGACGCCTCTAATAAGAATTTGAGCATTTGATTGTCACTGGCACGGTTTGAGCACGCCTACGATAAGGACGTTGGAACATTGGTCGATCGAACGGATTTGCGCTGACGTGGTGGCGTTAGCTTAGCCCAGGGTACGCGCTGGTGTGGCGGAAATCGCGCTAGCGTGAGAACGTTCCTAACCACACGTATACGGGTAGACGCTGAGCTCTCGTAACGGAGGCGGCTACGCACACGAGAGGGGGTGACGGTAGACGCGCCAGTGACTTAGACACGAACGCTGCACGGCTATCAACGCACACAAAAATCACGTGACCGAACCGACTCCCAACTGACGGCGAAGAGAAAGCAAGACAAGTGGTCCTCTGAAGGCTGTTTTACGACCAACAAAGGGCGAATCACAGCCAATACAATACTATGGGTCATTAAGTCAGTGAAAATAGCTACCGGATGGGGTGGTAGTTTGTAAAAGAACGCTGTCAACATGTGCGCAGATGTGCCGCGGCACTGAGTGACTGAAATTTGCTACGTTGGGGGGAAGAATTAAATTCCGCATTCTACAGCCATAACGCTGGAGTTTGTGCAGCGTCTTTGCAGGGGTTATTCGAAGGGCCCGCAACAGTTCGATGCTTGTATTACCGCGCTAAAAAATTTGTAGTCCCAAAACTTTGGAAAGCGAAAACGATCTCATCTTTAGGATGCTACAGGATAATTATTATCGGACTCTTTCATTCCAAGGCATTCTGTGATCCGTGAACAACGAGAAACAACTGTGATGGTGTCGAAAAATTGTGCTTATCTTGCTGTCCATTTTAAAAGAAATACCACCCTCGGATTATTGAACATGAGACTCCTAAATGCAATAGCCAAGTCTTTTCCTGCTGCCTACCTACGTGTTGTCGCAGAAAGTACCCCGTTTATTACCCAACATCTTAAGGATCGACTTCCGATCATGTCCGCATCTTTTATCCTACGTACATTTACTTGCACCTGCGGTGTAAGATACAGCGAACTCACGACCAAACGCTTGGCCAAACGGATAGCAGAACATTACCCAGTAGCATTATGGAAGCGAACAGTTGAACATATCAATAACTCTATATTGGAACATCTAATCCAGAGCGGGCATCAAGTTGTTATCTCGGAAGCTTTTAAAGTTGTCTACTCTGCACCAAAACGCTACCCGAAGGGGTTTAAAAAGCGCCTACTTATGGCGGCAAAGGCCATTGCGATCTGGCTAATGCAACTGGAACTGTGCAAACAGAGGACACTAATACAGTCGCTACATTTGCCCTAGCCCTGATCTCACCGTGAGCGCCGCCTAATTCGATCTCAGGCGGTGACCGCTTGTGCGTAATTATCTGCATCGATTGGAGAATTTGATCAACAGATAAAGCAGCCTGTTTAGATTGAATCAACTCTAGCCCAGTTATCTTAGTCTGTCACAATTTTAACTACTTTTTATACGTGCATTTGCCTGAAGCGAAGTACTGAAAAGAAATTTCTGCGCTGATTGGAAGTCATACTTCCTCATCGGCATATTTCACGAGAATAAGTGCATTGGTTGAGCAAGAGAATGTTCTCCCACAACCTAATGCTATTGGTGGTAAGTAAAGAATAGAAGAGAATAGAGAAGGTTCAGAAAGGTTTCCAGGAACGAATAAATATCGGTACTCTGTGCCATGCAATTGTCACGGCTGGCGGCCATTTAACCGGTATTTGCAGCCTTGGCTTCTTACTCGGAGCAGAAAGGCTTATTCGAACAGCTTTAATGATTAGAAATCCATTAGGGTTGCTCCACGTGAGTTTGAATCCTGCCTACGTCGCCATGGTCGCGCCGGGCGCTCTGATTGGCTGCTCGAAGTGGTTTTTGACGTAACAAAATAATCTGATTTGGGTTCACTCGATCTCAATTGGACTGACAATATGAAACTGCTTCACGTTCCGTTTAATTCTGCATTCAACTAATTAAGCGACGCAGATGTGAATTAGACGGAGACTCAAGAGAGGGAATATCCGCAGTGGTTTCAGGATGGTCTAAGATTGTGCATGAAAACCAAGGCCAGTTTATCTCTGTGGCCAGACGCGAAGCGTCTTCCGACCAGGAAATTGACAGGCTACATTCTGCTGGAGTGATCAAACCGGCCGATCACCCTTCATAGGTAGCCCCCATTGGGATAGCCGAGAAACCCCTTACGTACTGATTAGTCTACAGATATGAAGACTGCACTATAAGACAACAAGTACCCCTACCCCTTCCTGAAGATTTTTCTGCAGGTCTGAACAGTGGTAAGCGTTTTGCCAAACGGGACTTATCTGCCCCATTTTTCTAGATTGAAAAATCAGAGAAATCGCGGAGTTGCTAAAGACTAACCCGCGGAGTATTCTAGTGCACACGCCTACCATTTGGAGTTAAGTCGACCCCGGCAATCTATCAACAGGTCATGGATAGGAGGCTACATGGAATACTATATGCCGCTACATACCGAGACGATGTCAGTAACATGGGACCTGACTCGGAAGAATTACACCAACGAACAGAACACGTGCATGACAGAATAAAGGAGTATGGATTTAGCCGAAGAATCGATAAATGTGCTTTATCATTGACCAAAGTAGACGATGACCTGATCCACCAAACATTAAGGCAATCAAGAGCACGCCCACACCTAAAAACGTGGCCACACAAAGATCTTTCCTTGATATGGTGAGTTACTATAGTACCCACCTGCCATCCATGCACCATCTAGGTGGGCCACTAAAGCGATTACTGATGAAGGATGTTCAATGGGTCTGGACCACGGAATGTCAAGAAGCTTTCGACAAGACCAAGTCGTCATTAAGCTGGGAATCCATGACGTCGTACTACGATCCAAAGCTGCCGATCGTCGTGGTATCTGATGCATCCAGCTACGGAGTTGGTGCAGTCATCTCGCACATTTCCCCAGACAGATCTGAGAAACTAGTCGCTTGCGCCGCGACTTTGCTGACTGCAGCAGAAAGAAATCATAACCAAAATGAAGAGGCTCTCGCTATTGTGTTAACAGTGAAGTATTTCCGTAAAATACTAGTTAGCCGTCAATTCAACTTGTTAATAGATCACATACCGCTTCTTGCTACATTGTGCTCGAGGAGAGAAATCCCCATATATACGGCCAATTGTCTGCAAAGATGGGCGACAACGTTGTTAAGGTACGATTTCAGCAATAAATACCGATCGACAAGCGACATTTGTCAGGCAAACGTGTCATCACGACTTTCGGAATAAGATCATCAGCAAGAAGAAACTGTCGTTTCTAATATCTTTATTGAAGCGAAAGTCAACAGTGTGCTCTCAGATACTGTGAGCCAGCTCCCAATAGCTTTCAGTCAGATTCGACACGACACTTTACGGGACCCGTTGTTGTCACAGGTAAGCATGTTTTACCATTCATAGTAGCCACGAAAAATTTCGGATGCGCAGCTACGACAATTGTTCCAGAGATGAAAGCAGCATCGGTCATGGAGAACTGTATTCTGTTTGGTGAGTGTGTCATCATCTCAGCTGAACGCCAATCTAAAGTCCTACAGTAGTTTCATGCTGGACATCCCGGATCAAACATAATGTGCGTGTAGTAGTCGTTTATGAATTCCCAAGCTGAGGAATCAACATATTAGTGGTTAAAGTGTGCCCTGGCAGCGAAACCACCGCGAAAATGCTAACTGTTCTGTCAGACGCCTATGAAACAATGGGTAAAAGTTCAGCTTGATTTTGCAAGGCCAATCAAAGGACGGCCTGACATCTTCCAAATGTCGAACCATTCAACATCGGCCACGAGCACAACTCACAGGGAAGTATTCAGTCGGTTCGGTCTTCCGAAGATACTAATACCCGACAATGAATATTCTTCTTCGCACTTGGAGAAGTTAACTCACCACATTCAATTACTCCCATGTTGAGATAGTTTAAACCTTTGAACAAATCCCTCACCAAATGCTACTTGGAAATTCCTCACCGCTTCACATAGTAACGCTCCATGTGCTGTCGGTGCTTTGAAATGTTTCAAGCTCTAGTCCTTGAGCTATCTGACACTGATGTGTAAACTATGTTGTTACAATGACGGTTCACATCACCGCGCATTGCACCGGTGACGTCAGAATATTGCGATTGTTAGCAATTGAAGGTCACACATATGGCAACCACTTCGTTCGTGCAGCTTATATTTTTGTTCCCTCTCTAGGTACAACTGAGACACAATGTCACCACTGTGTGTGTGTGACGCACAGTTTGAACGCCCATGGCTCAGAGCAGTCTCCCTTCTGATTGGTCAGTCAAATAAATCCAGTGTCTTGTATAAGCCACAGTGCGGTGAGACGATAGTCTGTTCTACATGTGACTTAAAGCTATATTTATAGGTTATATTTGGTTGAACTGGAGTGGTTGATACGCTTGTGCTTGAAGCACAGATTCTTGAGACATTGTACATTTGTTGTTTCTGATTGTTTGGAAATAACAGTGTATTCCAGTACCAGCTTTGATTATGATGATTCCGGCGGAAACAAGTCCGCTCAAACCATCCAGGCGGTTTGACGCTTACAACTAGGTTACGGTGAAAGCTAGTATGACTGATACGCAGAGATATGAAGAGGGAGCATGTCGAGCTTACTTGTAAAGCTGTGTACATTACAAACATTAGTTTCAATCCGCTGTTTAAGTATACGCGCTGGTCAGCATGATGAGTGGCTTCCAGCCAGTCCTATGGGTTTCCCGAACAACACGAAAATCCACAGTTTCGCCGTTCGTTCGGTGGGTTCATAGTTCGCTGATGGCTTATCTCATTCTGAGTCGATCCTATGAGGAACTGCCGGAAAGTTCACACAGCATGGGCTTCAGGAGACATTAAAAGCAAACACAGAGACGTCATTTATGATGTGCTCATTGGGTTGCAAACCTGAGTCCACCACGCAAATTAGCTGCGCCCAACGCAGTGGCGGTCAAAATCAAGGAAGCCAACCGAACGATGCACTCGATAGTCCAGAGCCAAATCCGATAGTCCATCGCAACGAAACTGATGTGATAGTTTGATACCACTGTGATCCATTGATCTAAGCCCGGCGGCACTTTCTCATCCCCAACACCAGTACGCACGTTAGCTATGGTAGGAAACATCTCAGTTAATGTGTCACAATACACACGAAAAGAAAAAACCTGCAACAGATACACGCCAACTGAGCTACCTGTGACGGATGGGCATATTTCCGGAAAGCTATCAGCCTGCCATAGTGTAGCAAAAAAGGGATATATAATGCGTATAAAATGAGAGCGTGATTAGAGGAGGAGGCTAAGGGAGAGAGGTAGGGATGAAGAAACCCAACACAAAGGCCAATGAGGTCGGCTCCTGTCCATATCAACAAGTGTATCCAACGAAACGTGGGTTCGAATCCGGCAGGATTCGGCGAGTGCGCGCTACGGACGAAACAACCGTCTAGCGCCTTCCTGGATGTGTGGTGGCTAAGTCTAGCTGCGACGAATCTTCACAAAAAACAATAAAAAATCCAAATACTAAAATAGGTTTTCATTGTTCTTCCGACCCAAACCAGATAGCCGAAAGGTTTCAACCGAGGCCAACGTCGAAATAACGGCCTTCATTCCCCTTGACCAAGTCATCGCTTGGTCACCTCTCCCCTTCTTCTATCCACATCCCAGGTGCGACGCGGGAGTCCGTTTACTGGCATGCGCAACACATGACCCAGCCATCGCAGCCTGGTGTGCGAAACTTGATTTCGCTAGACGATTCACTTCCTCTTCCTGTGACATAAACAAGGCACTTAACACGCTAATTGCTCACACGGTGTACCCACCAGATAGGGGCCAAATGCGAAGGCATCTATGCTATTTGTCCGCCAATCTAATGGACCATGTTTCGCAACCGTAGAGTAAGGTCGAGCGTACAGCTGAATTGCAAGCCCTACCCCACAGGATGTCGCGCTGGTGCCATAGATAGCGAACATTGGTAAAAGCGTCTCGAACTTTGACTACGCGGTTAATGACTTCATCTTCGATTCCATAGGCGCTGATACAACTGTCTAGGTATCTGAATTTCTAGTTGATTCATGCCAATAATTAGGGCAAGAGATGGTCACTGGCAATCTTGGAGGAAAGCTTAGTACTTTAAGGGTGTAAAATCAAGCACGGAACGGCTGAATTAGTGCTAAGGTGTTTAGTACTCCTTGGCATGTTGGTGAGCTGTCACAGATGAGGGCAATCGTCAGCATGCTCCAAGTCAAGAAGTCGATCACCTCATAGCAGCTCAACACCTTCCAAGTCACGTCCATTGAACGCCATTTACATAAGTATATCTAAAGCGAAATGTACGATTGAAGGTGATAAGGAGCATTCGTCTTTTACACTGCTGGAGGCATTGAAGGACGGCGACAGCTTACCGTAAACACTCACTTTGCCCGAGGCACGCGCGTAAAGTGCTCGCACAATATTTACCTACGTCTCGAGCACATCTTTCCTTAGCAGACAGTTCCCAAGAGCTCATCGATCCATCGAATCGAAAGCAACTTTGATGTCGAGGAACACGACGACGGTGGGCCGCCAATCTATCTGACGGTGTACCTACAGTTGCCGTAAAGTGATGATGTGATTTATGCAGTCCCAATCTTGATGATACCAGGCTTGCTCCTCACGAATCTGGTGTTCATGAGTGCCAGTTAGTCTGTGAAAGATGACAGAGGCAAGTAACTTGGTGATGGGGATCAGACTGATTCCTCTATGATTGTCGCATTCCGAACGTGAGATTCCCTTGGAGTTGGAAAACTGTCCATTGGTGAACTGCATCTGGGCGGCCAACCCAGTGTAGGCTCTCGTGATAATAATAGTGAGCGGCTGAAACGCCTGGGCCTGTTGTTTGCGAGCGTTAACTTCCGACACAGCGCCCTCCGGAGGGTGACATGGTCTCTAACTATTGACCAATCTGGCATGAGTGACTCAAAATGCAAGCAACACCCAGCACAGCTGTGGATCGCGGAGGCACGCAAAACCATCGCACTACGGCAAAGGTTCAGCCTCACTGCGATGGGGGATATTATGTTGTTCATCTTTGTTTCCAGAAGGAGCAAAGCAAAGCCCAAAACGGCTGACATGCAGTGCCAATCTGTCCAGTGCAGCTGGGCACGTTTATGAGCTGTCACAGATGCAGGTAACGTCATTAGCGTATCCCAGGTGGTCCTTTCTAAGTGCCTTCAAAGCCACTGACGGTCCTCAAACTTAATGATCACGAAGGCGCGGGTTCGAGCCTGCGTAGGGACGAGCGACCCTCGCAGTATGCTTAGCTCACGTGCGACTGGTGGCCAATGCGCCTCAGCGCAGCGTTGGTACTGCGTACTGGCGTATTAATGACGCCTTTAATGCTTCAACAAAACCCTTCATACCAGGCAGGTCAATGGTTAGGGGTCAGACTAACTCATTCTCACAATCCGATCCTGGTCGGAGGTTAGGGAGAGGTTGATGACCCTCTTCCCTTAAAATCTATCCATGGAAGACAACAGGGTTATGGGTTATAAATTCACAGCTCGATTAGCGTAGAGAAAGCGCCACGCATTGTCTCTGAGAGTGAGAGGGCACCTTCGGGTGCTCAATGGTTTGCTACCTCCCGCCTCAAGTCGGGTAGCTCCTGGTTAAATCGGTGCAAACCCGCCAACTCCCACCTGCGGCTGATCGTGGTCCCAGGTGTGTAACATAGTACAGTCGTAAGACACTTATGTATTGTTCTAAATTTCCAAAGGCTATGTGTGACATGCTTCAAGCAGATTCCCACGAGTCACTCCAATCACACTCCAGAGATAGACTCGTACCCCCACTGGCTTGTTGGTCAAGTTACTGTGCGCGTTTACTATGCGATTACCCGCGCTGTACTGTTATACGGTTGCGAGACGGCCAGTTTGTACTGCTGACTTACGCCGTCTTTCTGTCCTTCAGTACCGTTGCTTGCGGTCCATTGCCCGTGTGTGGTGGCTGCATCAGGTAACCGATGTGAAAGTTAGACAGCGTGTCTTGGGTGAAGGCAGCCACTCGGTCGAGGAGCTCGTCCCTCTGCAGTGGCTTGGGTAAGTAATGTGCATTCCCATACATATTCTTCCACGTCAGTTGTTCGCGGTTACTGGACAGAGCTGGAGAGGCGGCGCGGTGGACAATCGACGACTGGGAGAAGCGTCATGAAAAATCTGACGAAACAGTTGCAGTCGGTCTGTTGTTCTCCACACTGCTTTGGATTTCAGAGATACAGAACGCTGATGATTGGAGACTCTGGAAGTCATGACGCAAGGCCGACGTCAATGGCGGACAGATGTCTCTGTGAGTTGCCGTGATTTTACTTCTCTTCCATAGTTAAACAAACGATTAAAAAACTCAAGAGCGGCGAGCGAACAAAGTAAGCTGAATACTTTTTCTATTTTGTCCTCTTTTATTCCGCCGTGATTCCCACGGCACAATATCCGTACCGCAATTTGTGACCTATATATATATATATATATATTTGTATATATAAAATCATCATTAACATCATCACCAGGTCCTATCCGTATTCGTTTAAAATGCTAGTTGGACATACATGACTGAATGCACCCGAGAGATAGTCTGGGATAAATGGCTGAAAACCACGTCACTAGTCACCGAAGCATCAGAGCCAAAATCTTTCACCATTCCATGAAACTAACATTATTCACGAGAAGCCGAACATGGAGATTTATGGTCGTGGGGGACCACATGGCGCCTTCACAAAAACAATCCTGACGCGAAAAATGGGACAGCCTACGTCGCTTTGAGAAATTTATCTGTACAGTTGGTTCGTGAAGACAAGTTATCACACCGACAGAGGCTAGCGAAACGATTCTATTCGAATCACAAGCTTCTCTACAAGCACGTGAATGCACTCCGGAAGTTGCAGCGCTAAATTTCACCATTCACTATGATTGATGGGTATACACACATAAAAAAGACGACCAACGTTTCACGGGCCCAGTACTGGCCTGATTTCCAAGGGATACTAGCCTCAAACATACTTGCCTCTGTCACCACACCATCAGTGTTATCTAGCATCAAATCCACAGCAAAATGGTTATGAAAAAGTTAACATCTTTGCGTACACACAGCTCTCCTGGAGTGGATAACCAATAACCTAAAGCATTGTAGTTAGCAGCTATTCATCTAGTCCAACCACTTGCCGGATTCTTTCAGAGAAGTCCGTCTGATCTTGCCAATTACCGTCCGATAACACTTCTCCCTGTGCTCGCCAAAGTCAAGAAAGCGATCATCGCTGACGCAATGATGGACTACCTGAAAAGCGTCGGCAATCCAGTATTAGGATGGGCTGGTAACTTCTTCCGCGAGCAGCAATTGGAGGTTCGAGTCCGAACATCTCTGCCCGACCCTAATCGAGTGGAATGCGACGATCATGCGAGAGCCATCACCTGAAAAATTTTACTTTTTGCGGACGAGGTTAAAATGTGGCCGACGATTAAGAGAATGGACGACCACAAGATCCTCCATGTGCGACTTAGAGGGGACCTGGCATTGACCGGTGAGGAATGCACTGCCATTGCATGTGGACAAGTGACACGTTGTCCACATATGCCATAGACACGCCTATCACTAAAAAATTGGGACCTACCATCTGAAGACAAGCCCTCAAGAACGTGACCTCGGTGTGCTGGTGCAGGACGGCCTCGGTTATTTCAGACAGTCGGAATGCGTTTCAAAAATGGTAACCAGCCCGTTGTTCGCTTGCGGATGGCATTCGAAAGTTTACAATCATTCATGTTCTCTATGATGCTCAATGCCTAGGTGAGTTCCCACGTCGAATACGCAATCCAGACTTGGTATCTTTGGCTAAAGCGTGACTTTGTAGCGCTCGAAACTACCCATGGTCGAGCAACAACATGTGTCAAGAGATTGTGCAACTTTCCGTACCAGAAGCGACTGAAGACACTCGGAGTTTTCAGTGGACGCTACAGGTAGCTACGTGGAGACCAGATACTAGTCTGCCAAATACTGAACGATCCCACTTACGCATGCCGCCACCTACTGCAACTCATCCCGAACACGAACTTCAGAGGCAATAGCCTGAAACTGAGTCAACAACACAGTCGGCTTTTCATTAAGGCGGGAAGAACCTCAGCTCATAGCGACCCAGTGATTCCGCCATAAACAGCCTACGCTGTTTATGTGCTCAAGGGCAGCCTGGACCTTAAGAATTCTAGCCGACAGGACGTATTATTAGCACCATTTGCCAGTGGACCAATTTAGTCGTTGACGCATTTGCGAAAGAGGGTAAGTATATTAACATAAATGGATTGGAACGGTCATCTACGCTAGGGAAGGATATGTCCAAAATGTCCGCCGGCGTTTTGTTTGCAGTGCAGAAACCGCCTGATGCAGTTGGCGAGCACTTTCTCCAATGTATCCATTGTGATTGCGCGGCATTGGTTCACAATATTTTCTCTCAATTGGTCCAATGCACACGGCCTTGTTTTGCACACGCCGTGTGCGATAGCCTCATGGAAACAAAATCCGTGGGGTTCAAGTCTGGCGAGCGAGCAGGCCACTCCATTGGTCCACCGCGTCCGATCCAATGATGGCCAAATTTGTCGGTGAGGTAAGCACGCACCGTTTTAGCAGAATGTACAGGTGCACAATCCTGCTGCCACCAAATGGTACTGCATATCTCTTCGGCCTCCAACTGGGGAAGCACAAATGTCTGCAGCATTTCCAAGTACGACGATGCTAGGAAAAGACAAGGCTTTACCACTTCAAAACAACAACCTACCGGTCACATTCCCGGGAAACAAATGTAAGCCCAAAATTTTCTGTTTTGGTAATCCAGCCTAAACCATCAGTTTCACACTGTGGTGCAGACGTGATGTGGTATATTATCGTGGGTTGCTGGTAACCCAAGAATAATGTTTCATTCTTCCATACAGTTGAAACTGTCTCATCTGTAAAGATTACAGAACGAACATCCCCGGGATCCATAAACCAACGGCAAAATTTATACCGCTTCTCCGGATCGCAGGGGTTCAAAACCTGCACTTGAAATGCAGAGAATCTTCGAAATTTTTGTTTCTGTAATATCCGGTGTACCGCGTATCGACTCGTCTCACAGTGCAGGGCGATCCAACGAGTGCTGAGATCGGGACTTTTTGACACTTCACTGACTACAGCGAAGGCTGAATAGTCGTCCGTGGTGATGCGAGGCAGTCCGGTTCTCTTCATGTCATACACTTCCAGTTTGCTCGAACTTCTTCACTAGTTTAAGCACGTACCGGAAGGGGACGAGACGCATTCCTGTGTATTGCACTGTATCTTCATGAAGTTGATGCGGCGTTTAAACCACATTCACCGTAAAGCCGAAGAATCAGCGCGCGATGGGTAACAAACACGTTACGTGATCCCGACTGCCTTGTTTGCTCGTGCTCCATTACCTGAGGCAGTGATTCAATGACGCTGATACGACTTTCACTGCTTAATATCGTTCTCACCTAATCCAAAACACCCGGTTCGCTGAGATGCTATGACGTGCGCACATTCACGCCTCAGTTTTGGTTGCGTGCTTCAGTTTCCCTACGCCGAAGGGGTAAGTAGCTGCCTATTCGCTTTGACCAACGAGACACAAAGACAACCCTTGATCGCTCCAGTGCATACGATTAGCCATGACCTACAGTATTCAGCGCGAAGTTAGATGACAGTTAACGACCACCGGAAACACATTGTGGCTATCTGTACCCATGTTGCTCGATGATCGAAATAGGCTCATGAGGCCTGGCGGTCCGTCCATCACCAGCTTACACTTGCACTCACCTGATCCATGCACTAACCAACTAGTCTGCAGAGAATTCCATATGTCCTCACCACAAAGGTTAGAGAGAAATTCATGTTTCTGCACGCTGAGTAGGCGTATTGCGAAATGCGCTTAACATTGGTGGATTATTGGATGGTGTGGACAACAATGGTAAATGAATAGCATTCACCATAAGCGAGCCACGTTAGGTACATGAAGCACACTTGCCATTTTAGAACGCGGTCATCAGCGTTCTGCGCAATACTAAGTGTAAGCAGCTGGTGGGTGAACCAACAGGCATCAATATGTGAATGACAACTGTTCGCCTACTACTCGGAAGAGGTAAGTTTGCCACTTTTATAAGCATGTACGGTCCGACCATATGTCATCCTGATGACACGCGTGATCAATTCTACACATTGAGCTAGCCTCCGTGATACGTTCTGTGCCGAGGAGCAACCGACTATGTCTGCTGGGTGATTTCAACGCGCACGTTGGGCGTGGTGCATCGGCGGGGACAGATATTATCGGCCCGCATGGCATTGGTTCAGCGAATGCATACGGTAACAGGCTGCTCTCACTGTGTGCCACCCACGGCCTGACAATCGCGAACACTCGGTTTGCACTGAGTGCGAGTGATATGGCAATTTGGACAAACCCACGGAATGGTCACGCTCACCTGCTCGACTATGTCATCGTACGTCAGCGTGATATGCGTGAAGTGTGCACGACACGTGTACTACGTGGAGTTGAGTGTGGCACTGAGCACAGATTGGTGCGGACCAAACTGTACATATATACTTTCGCAAATCTATGTATTGCACTTCCGCCGTAAATCAGCGTAAATTTAACCTCCTTCTCGGTACTGTGGAGAAACGTATTGAGCTGGAGAAGGCGATGGCTACACGCCTGTGTAATGTGAAATGCATAACCACAATGGGTGACCTGTGGCCCCACATTCGCGACCAGGTGACAGCTGCTGCCGAAGAGACCATCGGGAGCAAAAACTGTAAACAGATTGGTTTTATGAGAATAATGGTTCACTGGTCTCGGAGAAGAATGCAGCATTTGCTGCACATATCACAGTCCTCAGTGTCTAGGAGAAGAAGAGTCAGTTTCGCAAACTTCCACGGCGACTGACCCGAGAGCACCGTCGCATTAAAAATGCATGGTGGACGGAGAAGGCGAAGCAGATGGAATCCTACGCCGAACGCTGCCAACACAAGAAATTCTTTGACACCTTGAAGGCGGTGTATGGACCGAGGTTGAAGCTGCTGAGGACGCTAACCGATGGTAGCTCAGGCACTACCAGCACACAGACTGCAGATCTGGCAAAAACACTTTGACTGCCTCTTGAACAACGGTTCAGAAATTGACTGGCCGACATTGAACGGCCTCAAGTAACACAATGTGAAGATGAGTCTGGCGGACACGCCGATGCTGCATGAGACGCAGAGAGCACTTGATCAGCTGCGAAACAGCAAGTGTGCTGGAGCCGACGGGATCCCGCTTGAAGTATTGAAACACGGCGGACCCGCGTTGATGACTGAGCTACACCACTTAGTACAAGGCGTGTGGATTGATGAGGAGGTGCCCCTTGAGCTGAAGGATGCTCTTATGCTACCACTGTACAAAGGCAAAGGGAGCAAGGAATGTTGCATGAATTATCATGGTATCAACTTGCTGAGTTGTGTGAGCAAGGTGATTGTCCGAATCCTGTTCAACCGCCTCGTCAGTCAGGTTATGGAAGCAAACGTGTCGGAAGAGCACTGTGGACTCCGCTCGGGTCGTAGCACTATAGATATGGTGTTTGCGGCTCGTCAGTTGCAAGAGAAGTGCAGAGAACGACACCAGCCATTGTGTTAGCTTTATGTTTATTTCACCAAGGTATTTGATACGGTGAACCGCTTCTGTCAGATAAGTTTGGTTGTCTGAGTGTTTGTAAGTTTAATCGAATGTCTGCACAGTGGTATGCGGGCGAGGGTGAAGCTGAGTGGAGAGACGTCGAATGACTTTGCAGTTGTCACTGGTATGAAGCAAGACTATGTCTTAGCTCCTGCTCTTCATGCAATGATGTCTTGTGCTTACCTGTTCATGTGAAGCACCGTATTGATGGCCGTGTGCAGCACATCAGTTCAAGACTGTCGGTCAATTTAGAGCACGTGACTGAACTCCGAGCACGTTTTCAAGAAGCTTATTGGTGCCTCACTCAAGTGTGTGCTTAATATTAATCGTTCACGTTAGCTAGGCCAGGTCCGCCGTATGTCCATTGACCGACTTCCTCGGCGTGCATTATACGCCGTTGTTGCACCGAGTTGGGCAAAAGCATGAGGTGGCATACAGGCATGAAGAAATTGTCCGATAGACTTGATCAGTCTGATCCATGCCGTCTTCGTGAGTGAGGGCCCCAAGATGGTCCACATCAATGGTTGATGAATCTTTCAAACATGGTGCACTGGCGTTCCTGTATTCGGTTTCTTGCATGTCTTTGTTAGTTTTCGTTTCATCCTGATTAATGAAACGCACTTCCTTCTTGATTCCAGTATCTTTAGACTATTGCAGATGTTATTTACTAATATTATGGCGATGTGAGTCGTGGCAATTGGATCCACCAAGCTTCGGTGACCAGATCATAGTTGTTCAACTGAACTGAATTGCAAACACAGTGTAACTCAGGCGATGGACGGATAGGCGGGAAACACGATCTTTAAGATTGCAACACAGCCCAAGTCTATCATCCTACACTGCAGCCGCGATCTCAAGACAGAAGATGCCAGAGAGAAAGGAAATCCTCCAAAGAAGACTCATTGTTTCAATAAGAACGATTTGAGTTAATGGGGTATAGCCGAAGCATCAAGTCGTTTCAGAAACATTTGTGTTCGCCTCATGACGCGTGTATCTACCTTCCTATTTGGTAGCGGATTTGAACTACGAATCAGGGGAACTTCTCTCTCTACTCTGAAACGTAAGCATTAATGGGTTGATCTATAAAGGTCCAATGCACTTACACTACTCGTAACCGATTTCGGTAGTTGCGTCTGCGACATACTTTCGCATTCAGGCAATGACTTATGGATTTGATTGGGATTCGGAGCTAGCAGAGAAAGAGTCCTGTTAAACCAGAATCGCAGTAAATTAGGCAGATACAACATCAAGAACCACGGGATGATGGGTGCTAGCCGCCCTTTTCGAAAAGAGTGAGTACAAAATTAGAAAATGCATCAGCGTGCGGTCTGATAATGTATATGATCAGTTTCCGTTTGTAGATTCGTTTCTTGTGGTCGGCACCACAGGTATAGGCTAACAGCAACAATCACTGCTATTACAACTGCAAAGACAGGTTACTTGACCAACAATCTCTAATTGCCCGCCGTCAAAATACAAGGGATGATCAGTTAGCTGGTTGTACTATAGTAGCACTGTAGTCTGAAGGTGTCAAGTGCAAAGAAAATAGTGAAGCCGTCAGAATGTTTGGACGGCAGGTTTATCGAAATTTTACCAAAAAATGAGAAAGCTGACTGCAGTGCCATGTTTCTCTTGGGGACTAACGGTAGGCTGCAGTAGAGAAAGCGGAAGCGATAGGTCTGTAGTCCGTCAGGACTGCAAAACGTCGTCATTCAAGGATATGGTGAGAAAGTTTGACGACCGAATGTGCTATACCACCGGCCCGTAGCGTTCAGGATCACAAGCCTGCCTAGTAATCCGAGAACGCTGGTTCGAACTTGCGTAGGGACAGGGCGATCCTCGTAATATGCTTAGCACACTTGCAACTGGTGGTAGTTGCGCATCAGTGAAGCGTAAGTACTGTTTACCGAGGTAATGCCGATGCATTTGTGTCCTTTTTGCGCTACACCTGGTCTGCGTAGATTGCGAACTCTGAGAGAAAATGGTTGAATCTCACTACAGATTAGTTGCTGCAAAATAGGATCCACGGTGGATTCTGAAGCATTTGCCTTAGGAATCAGACTGTCTTTCTCATCCGTTGTTAAGCAGCTCAAGGAACTTGTTTGGCTTAGCTTCGCTTTGACGTAGGTAAACACTTGCTAGGAAGGGGCGTTTACTTGAGCGCAGATCAACGAAGCCCGAAAGCAACACCATCAATATCAGGCAACTGGGTTGCTGTTTCGCTGTCGTACAACCGCGGTGACCTACGGAAGGAAGAACAATAAGAGCAAGTGAAGGGGGACTTATCGGAAAACCTTAATGACCAAAGCGAATATTCAGGGCCAAGCCGTCTACGCCTTATACCAACAACACCGTCATAAACAGCTGGCTATCGTGCAAAGAAAGAGCAGTATCAGCGATACAGGTTCCTTGCAGTTTTAAATGCCGCGTGTCATAAGCAGCCATTATCCTGTACATAAGTCAGCAACACGCACAATTTAGATAATAAGTCCGACTAGGAAATAGCAGCAGATGCGCCACTGGTGGCGATTGCTAGCCATGTCCTGACAAGTTTCGAGCCAAGCATAAGGCGGGTCATGTGGACTCCAGCTCGAAGGTCGAGACGGACCGATGGCACTCAATTTGGTCGTAAGTAACTTCCCGCTGCCGAGTTAACTTCTGTCCACCTCGAGCTATGCACCACCCCACATCTGGCTACCAAGACAAAGTCCCCTTCGGTAAGTGGTGACTGGGCATAGGTAGTACGTGCACATGCCAACGCAACTTATTCGGTCATATCTGTTGATTTAAAGAACTAGCCTGATTAGCACTGATTAGCACTAGCCTACGATCAGTATCGCTTCGCAGATGCTGGTGCCATCCGACGGCAGCAATGTTTCGCAGACAGTGATGACCAAAGACAGATGCGCCTCAGATCCTTAAACTGAAGCTTCCAAGTCTCACTCCTATACAGTAAGACCACCCTTACCGTGGCCTTGTAAACACGGTCTTTTAGACTGAGGGACACTCCCTTCTGATTCAAGAAAACAAGTTTAGTTTTTGCAATACGTAAACTGACTTCAGTTGTTATGCACTTGTCGTTGTTGATGCAGCTGACAAGGTAAGTAAATTGATCATTGATGAAGGGTAGACGACCTATTCAGATTGCTCACTACGTATTGAGGAAGTCACCACAACTGGTGATGATGATGCAACAAAATTACTCGGCCTGGAGAAAGGACCGAAACCTGCACAGACGACCCGAGTTACTTTTATTTCGAGTTATTGCAAACTACCAAGAGTTCCTCGCTATCAAGATTCAATGGGTTATCAAGTAGTCTTGCAACAACACACTGCACGTTAAAGGTGCGAAGCGCATGCCCAATAGTGGGACTACCCTTGTGAGGATTTTCAGAGTCGACTGGGTTGTCCCAACATCGTTAAACAGCAAAACAATATCGTTCGCATAGTCAAGACCAAGTGGTTTCTCACCAGGCAACATCTAAAGACATTCATTAGGAGATTCCATAAGCGAACACTTGTTAATGGAATTTACGATAAGGTTAAACAAAAATGGAACAATCGGACAATTCTGATGAACGCCACTTGTTGTCGGAAAGATATGCGACAAGTCATCGCAAACCCGGTTGCGGTCTGTGGTGTTTGAGTACAGGGCAAATCAAAAGGCATCAGCAATACACAGGTATGCAGTATCGATGCTTCGCTGCCACGGAACCACATTCAGTTGCACGTGCGCCAAGGAAACTGCAAGGGCCGCTCGGTCCTTACGCAGGTTAGGACCCGCGCCCTCAGAGTAAAAGGCAGGCTTGTTATCCTTAAAACGACAGGCCGGCAAAAAACAAATAAAATGTTCACATATCTCATGGGAACCAGTTTCTGGGCAGGTATGTAGGACAGAATGGATCGATCGACTGCGTCGAACGCCCGCTTGAAGTCGAGAAACACAGCCATTGTCGGTCTGCAGTACATGTGGTGCTGGCCTAACAGCTGTCGCATAGTAAATATATGGTCTATGCAGTCAAATCTTGAGAGCAAAACTGCCTGGTTGTCCATAATCTAGGATTTTCGTTCCGCAATGGGGAGAAGAACGGGAATCGAGGCCAGTAATATTGTTGCCACCAGCGGTAAGCCAATACCCCCTGTGGTTAACAGTCAGTACAACTGTCTTTCTTGCTTACTGCCAATATAACCAATACACTCCAGTTAGCTGGAATGGTTTTTTTCATTCCAGACCTGTTCGAACAGGGTGGTCAGTGCTTTGCAGAAGAATTCACCGCCATCCTTAAATAGTTCGGGTGGGAGAGAATGTGGGCCAGAAACTCGAAAACGACTAAGGGCTGAGATCGCGTTCCGGACTTCAACCTCCGACGGAATCTATTAGGTAAGCGGCCAAAACGACCTGCATCACCTGAGTAAAAAGAGGTCCAGAAGCAGGGGGGCCAAATGAACTGTTATCGAAAGTACTCCGCCTAACGAGCCACACAGCGCTCCTTACTGTGAACCAGAGCACCCACGATGTCACTGATCATCTCACTGACGTCTAATTTACTGGAAACAGTTGGAAGAGCTTGCAATAATTGCCTACTGCTCCTCCATTTTTTGAGCTCTACTAGTCCACCAGGCTTCTTTGTCAGCAGGCAGGCGCCGCTTTAGTTCGCGCTTAATATTCTATTTGGTTGTGCTTAGAACCAGAAGGGAGTTCTCTTCAGGATTCCAAAAGGTTCACCGACCTCTCGGATATCCAGTGACTGGTGCAGTGACGATTGATAGTGCCACAATCAGAAGCTCCAGCGTCGTGAATGAAGACCGAGACCCTATTCCACTTAAGCTTAATGTTATTAGGACGAGAGAGCGAAAGTTCGATATGTAAAGCATCTTGGTAGGTTTGCCTGACAGAGGACTGAGTTAACTCCTTAGTCGCCAATCGAGGAGGGCGCTTCATATGTTTCTCAGTTTCATGGAAAACGACGGCGTACCAAGACATGGTCAGAGTCAACGTGGGCATTCAAGAAAGACAACTCAGGAAAGAACCAATCCGCCTGTAACTTATGGAAAAGTGATCGATCTGGGTCCACTGCTAGCCAGCTATGGAGGGAAGCCAAGTGACACTACGGAGCCCACTGCTTAAAGGCAGTGCCACTAAGAAACAGCGAATGCGCGGCGCACAATTGCAACAAACGCTCGACAATGTCCGCACGGTCGGTCAATGCAGCCTCGAGTTCGACGAAACCCGGCTTGCTGCTCGCGCACCTAGCTTTCAAGGGTGCCAGTTAGTCCATAGAGGGCAACTGATGCAAGTGACTTAGAGGCAATTGAAATCAGTCTGGTTCCCCAATGATGGACGCATGCCGAACAAGAGCCTCCTTTGAAAAGTAGAACTATGACAGATCGGCTCCAGTCTATCAGGACAGTCTCCTGCTCTTACAGATTCATTAGTAAATTGTGCAAACCCTCTATAGCAGCAGGTCCCATCAATTTGAATAGGGCTGGTTGAAGTCCAGTTCACTGGACACGAGCTGCAAAACGTGGAGCTGCTCTCAGGTGAACGACTTCATAACTTGGAATACACGGACGACATTGCCATTATCTGCGATAGACTTTAAACGTGCCAAGTAGCGCTGGACTAATTAGCACTGGCTGTCAGTCAGTTCAGACTATGCTTTGTACCCTCGAAATGCAAAGTCCTCGAAGATTGGCAGGAACCTACTTATACGCTGACTTTTGCTGGGAATCAGCTAGAAATCGTCGAGAAATTCAAGTATCTAGGCAGCTAAATCAGCGCCAATGGAATGGAACATGAGATCAGAAACCGCACAGTAAAAGCTCGAGGCGCTTTTATCAATCTCCGTCACATGTAGCGCCGGCGCGATATCACTCGACCTGAAGAGCAGAGTTTACAATGCAGCCCTTCGTTCAACCCAACTGTTGCGAAACGTGGTCCACCAAGTCGACAAACATAAAGAGGCAAGTAACGTTCGACCATCGCTGACTTCGCAGCATAGCTCATGTCTGGTGGAAACAATGCGTGAATAATGAGCGTCTTCGGAGTCGCGTATTGGGTGAAGGAAGAGCGAGTGAACCGCGCACCACCATTATATCACGCACTAGGCTCCGATGGCTGGACCACGTGTTGCACATGCATGCACACCGACTCCCGTGACATGCACTGTTTGCGCGCCAGGGGTGAGGTTGGAAGAGGAGGGGAGGCCAAGCGATGTCTTGGTCGACGGAAATAAAAACCCTCAGTTCGAAGCTGGAGTCGGCTGGTGCATCCCGACTGTCTGGCTGGGGTCCGAGGGACAATGAGCACGTCTGGTTAGATACACTAGTTGATATGGCTAGGAGTCGACCTGAATGGTATTTGTGCTGTGAGTTTCTCTGTTCCTCCTTTATCTTACATATCTTCCACCTCCAACCACATCTCTCAACGCATAATGTTACTAAGTATTGTATTGGCTGTTTTTGCATTCGATAATGTTGAGTGTCTTGCTTTTTCGTGTGTTTTATCTTTATATATTGCGGCACAATAGTTGTAGTGTTTCTCACCTTCAGCTAATGTGTAATGATGACGATGGATGAGGTCCATTTGCTTCGGCGGCCTTGTTCAATCTGAGCTCAAAAGGAGGAAGGCATTTGCGTTCGATATAGTTGAATGTTTGTACCCGATCAGGAAGCCATGCTTTCGGAAGGCTTACTGGACGACTGGTTAATGTATCCATTTGGCGCACAACGTTTCGCGTTAGTCATAAAAGCATCTTATCCAGGATACGAACAAGGGAAAATATAATCATCTTGCATGAATCAAAACGTATACCGAGGGGGGTTTCGGTGTCGCTCACTCCTATACCTGCACTCCATGACCGACGGATTTGTCATGATTTGAACTCATCAGATAAAGACAGTCGGTGTTGGGAGTGGAACTCGGCACATGGTGGTCGGCAGATTTCGCATGGATCACTGGACCATTGAGCGCAGCGAGTAAAGCCTGACACAGCGGTCTCAGTGATCTGAATGGCACAGACTGACTTCAAAGTTAACCGTGGCCACAACTGAGAATGCGTGTCGAAATGCAAGACACACGGGGACACTACAAAATCTGGCAATCAAAATGTATATGCACTGATGAGTGAGAATAGAAAGTGAGTATGGGAGAGAGTAAGATATCCACCACGGATTAGTTATATGGCTTTCTAAAGCGATATCCAAGGACAGAAATACCACTAAGATGGAAATTACCATTTGAACGTCGATATATTTATCAAGAGTAAACTTAAACTGCTGCATTATACGGCTGGTGTTGAAGGCCACCGAAAGTTTGTTACAGAATTTTGAGTACTCAACCAGAAGAGTATCCTCTAATTTTAGTAGTAACTTTCGGAAAGTTTATTTTAAGACCCATATTAGGTATCGGGTAGTTGGTGTTCAAAGACAAAACCATCGCCAGCAGTGTGTGAAACAATACGGTGTATGATTCTGAATAAAAAAGTAACGGTTAAGCTTCAAGCTTACGCAATCTCGGAAACTTATGGATGCTCGCCGGCACATTCCGGTTGGAAGTGACGCAATGAGACTTACAAGGACCTCAGGGCAAAACTGTGTGGTACCTTGAAGAAAGACCATGAAATCTGGTGGTCTCTTCGTGCATCGGAGACAGAAACAGCCGCTGATCTTGATAAGCATTGTAAGTTATTTAGTGTGATATGGGAAACGGGCAGGAGAACTGGTGTTAGCCAGACCATACGAGGCAAGATGAAACAGTCAAACCACATGTTGTCAAAACATATGGAGCGTTAGGCCGATTATTTTGAAAAGTAGTTCAATCGACCTGAGTTCGCCTCTTCATTCTCAAACATTGATTGCTCTTCTACGTGGGCCATCTCCTTTGATCCACCCTCACGCACAGAAGTCGAACGTGCGATCAGACTGTTGAAGCTGAATAAGGCCGCGAGAGCATATGGACTTCATCCAGCCCTATTCAAATTCGGGGGACCTGCTCATATTGATAATTCACACAATTTACTGGTGGATCTGTGAGAGCAGGAGACTATCTCAATGGACCGGAACAGCTCTGTCATAGTTCCAATTTTCAAGGGAGGCTTCTGTTCGGGATGCGGCCATCATAGAGGAATCAGACGGATTTCAACTACCTTTAAGTAATTTGCCTCGGTTGCTGTCCATGGACTGACCGGCATCCATGAAAGCCAGGTGCGCGAGCAGCAAGCCGGGTTTCGTCGAAAACGAAGCTGCACTGACAACATCCTTACTTTACGTTTGTTGTTAGAGCACCGCCCTATGTATCGGCCGCCAACCCTAGTCGTGTTCCTAGATATCAAATTTGCCTTCGATTCAGTGGATCGATGTGCACTGTGAGACAGCTCAGGAAACGTGTGCCCGATAAATACGCAAACACTATCACAGCGCCGTAGCGCATAATTCAGGTAGTGTGAAGGTTTGTGGCAAGTTGCCGCTGCCCGTTAATATATCCAGCGGTGTGAGACAAGGTTGCCCGATGTCACCTTTCCTCTTTACGATATTGATGAGGTCATGGAAATGGCCTTTGCTGGACACGACCTGTAAGGTGTGAAGCTGCTTCCTAGTGAGCCTTCTTGACTTGGAGTACGGGAGCAACATTGCCTTGATCTGTGACACATCCCAAACCTGCCAAGGTGTATTAGATAAATTAACTCTGATTAAGTGGTTTCAGGCCATGCTTTGAATCCTCAAAACGCAAAATCCTTATTCAAGATTGGCAGAGACCCACCCATGGCAGGCGATCCAAAGTCACCCGCAATGATTGGGGCGAACAGATAGCCAACCGGGTGAAGCGGCCAATCAACATGAGGGTGTCATTCCTTGATTGGCCGTAAGTTAACATTTCCGGAAATTTCCAAGTGAGCTTCAAATACTATTCACGAACTTTTTGATTTTACCTTTATAATGAACGATGTGATTGGCTAATACATCCCAGTTCCTCGACTCGTCCGATCCGGTCTTCTCTTTGTCCTGTGGGGGCCCAGCGACTTCGAGTTTCGACTGAAAATCAACCGTCAATTCAGGCGAGGGGTGAACAAATCACCTGGCGACGGGTTGAACCCTTATCAAGACGTCCATATCAGATGACGAGCTCAAGGCCATTCCGCAGCAGAAATAGGCACCATTTGAAGCATCAGGTTGATCGAAACTTACGCGCCAACTGTCAATCCAGACCGGTTCAGTCTACAACCGTCAAGCCGCACGCACCGGTAGACGCCATCACTGAAAGCCTTACCGAACTTTCGCACGACCCTGATGTTGGCCTTACCTTTGAATCCTGGTGCAAGCGTTATGAAGATGTGCTCCGCGTTGAACTTGGAGACCATGATGACGATTGGAAGGTCCGAATGCTGTTAAAAAAACTTGAAACAGCAGAACACCAGGTATGTCAATCTTATTTTGTCCAAGAACGCTAGAGACTGCACTTGTGATGAGACTGTCAAATGCTTGGGCCAAATATTTGGAGAGCGATATCAATGCTTGAAGATCACCAAGATGGACGCTGATGACTACATTCCTTACGCTGGCATCGTCAATCGCGAGTGCGAAAAATTCGACATCAAAACCATCACGGCAGAGCAGTTCAAATGCTGATTTGTATCTGTGGCCTTTATTCCCCACGGGATGCAGAGATTCGCACCAGGCTGCTGAGTAAACTTGAACAATACCAGCAAATGACTCTACAGACCATCACGACTGAATGGCAAAGATTAGTAAACCTCAAGCATGACGCGCTTATGCATGAGAGGTAACAGTCAACCCCAAGTCTTAGTGTATTGAAAACCACTTCAAAGGAACCACTTCCAAGTGAAACCGGCCATGAAAAGCCCAGAGGGAAGCCCAAACCCCTGACTGCCTGTTGGAGAATGGTGAGTGGCATTTCCTGAAACATGTTTGCCACAAGTGTCATAAACGGGGCCATAAGGAGACGCACTGCCGATCCTGACTGCTGTTCAAGCGTGCTAGACATTCGCGACCGAATGCGAATGTTCCCAAAAGATTCAGCAGCTATAGTACGGTTCAAGCGTACTACTCTGATGTACATGTGGCTCGCAGAAAGTACATCAGAGTTCACCTGACCAGGCAATAAATACGTCTTCAGCTGGATACAGGCTCGAACATCACAATTATCTCCCGCAAAACTTGGCAAGATATTGGTGCTCCGTCAATTAGCCGAACGACACATGTTGCATTTAAGACTTCAGGTGGTCAACGTAATCTCATTGGTGAGCCGCAGTGTGAAATGGTTTTTGGCGCTGCTCGGGCAAACGGCATCGTGTACATTACGGAGCGATTTCGATGCGTATCTCAAGAGCCTGCCTGCGGTCAATCGTCCGTGTGTGGTGGCTGAACCACGTAACCAACGCTGAAGTCAGACAGCGTGTCTCGGGGCGCTTGTCTCGCTGCGCCAACTACGATGGCTCGGATACGTACTGAGTGTGCCCATTCAGCGTCTTCCGCGTCGTGCCTTGTTCGCGGTCGCTGGACAGGGATGGAGGAGGCGGTGTGGTGGAAGCCTACAAATTGGAGAAGCAGGATGAAAAAGCTGAGAAAACAGCTGCCACGGTTGGTTCCTCCCGACTCCCTGGACAGGGTCCCTAGGATGTTCTGTGCAGATGCTTGGAAACCTTTGAAGTCATGGCTCGAAACCGAACTCAGTGGCGGGGTGATTCCCACTCCCTCCCTCAATAAAAAGAGCAAAAAAGTAAAGACTGTGTGGAAAAATGGATAGAAATGGTTGGTTCTCTTTCTTACTTTAACCCTGCTTTCCTATTCCACCATGGTTCCGATGGCACAATATCTGTACACAGATTGTGATATATATATATATATATATATATATATATATATATATATATATTTATATATATATATATATATATATTTATATATATATATATGTTACGGAGCTATTAGATTAGAATCTGCTTGAACTTGACTGGATCCAGAAGCACCACCTGTTCGACATTCCCCTGAGTCAAGTCTGCAATACCCTCCGGCTCGAACATACGAGGTCCTCTTCGGAAGTGGATGAATCAAACAATAAGCTGATTGAACAGCTACGAAGAAAATTCGTCTGTTTCGCAACGACTTGGGAAGATGTGCAAAAACCAAAGCAAGCCTTCATTTCAAAGACGGTGCCAAGCCGGTATTCCGACGCAAAAGACCGGTACCATACGCTGCACTTTCGATTGTTGATGAGGAACTTGATTGTTTGGAGCAGGCTGGTGTCATCCAACCTGTGAACCATTCATTACGAGCATCACCTATTCTTGTAGTCAAGACTAATGGAACCATCGTACTTGTTCTGACTACTCTAAGGGGATGAATGCTGCTTTAAAGATGCACCAGTATTCTTTACCTGTCCCAGAAGATTGAATTGCTAAACTCAGTGGTGGGGTTTACTTTGCAGCTAGATTTATCAAATTGAACTCGACGATGCTTCAAAGGGTTGCTAGCAATCAATACACACCGAGGTTTTTACAAGTTCAACCGTTTGCCGTTTGGTGTCAAATCAGCACCCGCGATTTTTCAACAAATTATGGACACGATGTTAGCTGGGTTATTAGGAGTCGCAGCGTATTCGGATGACATCAAAATCCAAGGGTCTACCCATCGAGAGCTGACGGAAAGAATGAAAGCAGTTCTCTGCCGCGTTGATGATTTCGGGTTCTACTTGAAAGCAGAAAAGTGCAAAACCGGCATGAAGTGTGTAAAGTATCTTGGTTTCATCATCGATAAGTATGTCCGTCATCCGGATCCTTCCATCATGTTGTGGATTCCGCTGACTGTACGGATATCCTTCTGCTACCACACAAACTAACAGGCCGACTTTCCAGATTAGAAGACAAACGCCTCAGGCGGGACTGTACTGCGCACCCGACAAATCGAATAAGGGGATCGAATCAACAGTTAATAAAGGAATGGCATAGCGCTCACTAGGGGGTTTCAAAGTAGACCGTCTTCATTGGCAGCATTCAAAGTGAAGCGTCATTGTTAGCCCGCTCTCATTGGTTGGCCAATAAACTTCGACCTGGGTCATGGTCAACTGTGCCGGGCTGCTAGGAAAGGGGTGCCTGCTCCGGTAACACAACAAAAGCGCCATCAAAAATTGCTTCTCTCTGACAATGTCGCGAAGCTCAGATCATTCTTGGAGTTGATCAGTCATTACAGCTCTATTGTGCCCGAAATGCATCAGCTACGAGGACTTCTGGTAAAGGATCGCAAATGGGTATGGTCTCCTGAATGTCAAGCTACATTTGATGATGTCAAGTCTATATTGTGTTCTGAGCTATTGCTAATGCATTTCAATCCGGGGCTGGAGATCGTGGTTGCCGCTGATGCGTCACATTAGGGAATTGGAGCGGTCAAATCCCACATTTCCCCAATGGTTCGGAGAAAGCTGCGGCACATGTAGCCAGATCACTCACCCCCAGCGGAACGCAACTATGGGTAGATGGAGAAACTTTGGAGATAGTATTTGCAGTCAAGTAATTGTACAAAATGCTATACGGACGAAAATTCACGCTGTTTACGGACCACAAAGCCTTGGTTGCAAACTTTGGATCAAAGAAAGGCATTCCGGTTTGCACGGCTAATCGTCTCCAACGCTGGGCAACGGTTCTACTCGATTACGATTTCGTCGTCAAATAGAAATATACCCATAACATTGGTCAGGCGGATAGGTTACCTCGTTTGATTGGTACACCGTGTCCGGAACCAGAGGATTTGGTAATTGCTGAAATCTCCATAGAACTCCAAGTAAATCAAGTTGTCTCTGACGTTTTCGGTGCCTTACCAATAACGTTCGAAATGGTGCATGAAATGATTCGTCATGATTCTACCCTACAACAAGTGATCAATTCCTACGTCAATGACTGGCCTAAGAGAGTTACAACGCCGGAGCTTCAACAATTCTACCAACGGAAGGGAGCACTATCAGTTGTCAACAATTGTGTACTGTTCTCAGATCGTGTCGTCACTCTTGTCTTCCTAGAAGAGAGTTCTCCGACAATTTCATGCTGGCCAAGCAGGAATGAATCACATGAAATCACTGGTACGAAGCCATATGTACTGGTCCTATATGGATTCCCAAATCCAGTATTTAACGGAGAATTATCCCCGAGGTGCCAGTGTCTCTAAACAGTCAATAAAGATGAAATTGCAATCCTGGCCAATCACTACGGAACCATGGTCTAGGGTTAGGTCATCAACCTTTTGGAAAATACAAAAAGTCAAAAACTTCTAGAAGCTTAAAAAACCAAAAACCAAGATAACTAAACATTTTTGCACGCAAGTCATTCGTTCATTCTTTTTGGTGTGTTCTGCGTGTGTCTTTCTGTCCCCTCGTCCCTACATACCCCAGCGTTTCTCTTCGATTGACTGGCCATCCCGAGCAACGTTGTTGGAGGTTGCCGCAGACAGCGAAGACTCAGACACGAACGCTGGACTTTTCTCCGTGGGACGAGGATTGTTATGACGCGGAGCGGAAGAAGAAGCCACTCCCAAGTGCACCATTTGGCAGCATTGGAAAGTGAGGTCCTATCGGCCGCTTTTCTGCGCTAGCCAGTTTGTTGAAGTTCGACAAGCTCGCTCCAACGGCTCGCAGAAATGCATCCTGACCTGTAATCACTAACTAATAAATGACAAAAGGCACAGCGGAAACCGGTTTCCGGCGAACTCCTATTCGACACGGCAAGATTCGCAAAACGAACTTCGATCCACCCATCATTTTCGAGTTTGAGGGCATTTTTGTTCAGCATTCTAGGGAGAGCTCTGTAACACCCAAAAGATAATTGTTATCTTTCATGTACAATTGCACTGCGGCGCAATTGTACATTAGCCTTTTTGCTTTAAGCACCCTTACACAACGGCCATGTTGGCGTACATCAGGTTTGTGACTTGTGCGTTTGGTGTGTCACGGCAGTGACGTTTGCTTATGGCCGTTACATCTGCCTTCATTTGTTTGTAGCGTCACGAATACAGTCCGCTGTGTCCGACCTTTATGCCTTCTGGTATGCGCGCCTGATAACGCGCATCGTACTTGACTAGCAGCTACTACTCCCATAGTTTGTAGGTGAACTTAATTGCTGGGTATGCACTATTGAACTCAACCACTATATCTTCTAGATACATCCTTATCGGTCACGCAAAACATATCGTCCATATAGCGATAGTAATGGTCAAAAAGATTTATAAGTGGACTATATGATTCGGTTTCTGGTTTAGCAAGGAAAATTCCACTATCACTGGTTGGAACGGGGAGCCCATTGCGCCCCTACCATTCTGTCGGTAATATAAGCCGTCGAACAGAAGCTGAACATTGTGAGTGCATCTGGGAAGCAAAAACTTCGGACTTGGCAAGGGTATGCCTGGATGAATACTGTTTTCTTGCACATAATCAGATAAATAATCAATGGTTTCCAGCAGCAGTACATTCGTGAATAAGGAAGCTAAATCTAGTGAGAACATTTTCTTTTATTGTAGGATCTCATCGTCAATGTGATCTACGAATGTGAAACTATCACGAACACTACGTTGAGCAGTTCATTTTCTGGATATCTTGGAAAAGATTTGGAACCGATCGAAAATTCATGGTTTCAAAAGGTTTGGAAAACAACCGGTTAGTACATATGTTATGCTGTTGTACCATAACAAATACACTAACCGATCGTTTGGCAAACCTTTTGAAACAGTTCATTTTCATATCAGCTTCAAAATTGCTGCTACCGATTGGGCTGTAGGATGGTATGCTGACTTTGTTATGGGCACTATTTGGTGTACAGACACACCTACTTTATGAACTTTTGGCAGTTCGTACACTGTCGGGTTAGATGTCCCTACTGGCCTCAGACTTTTAAAAAGACCAGGTATAAAAGCACGGGTAGATAGAGCTTTCAGGCACTTCATCAGGTTTTGTTCCGCTGTATATTCGGTCCTTCTCATTCTACTTTATACAAAGGTTTCTCTCGTCTCGGAGGACCTGGTTTACATTCGAAATATAATCACTCCTATCCCCCAAGACTATAGCACTTCCTTTATCCGGTTTACAGACGACTATATCATTGTACTTTTCAGCTCACTGAGGACTGCCAAATTCCCTCAGAAATTCAATTATTTCGGCAGCTGTATTAGCGCCCGTGAGGTCGGAGATAACATCACGTATCGTATAGCGAACATTCGAGGCGCTTTTGCTAATCCCCGCCACCAGTCGCACCGGCGCAACATCACTCTCCCTGAAGGGCAGAGCGTATAATTCAGCCGTACTTTCGACCCCACTGTACGATTGCGTAACCTGACCAATTAGATCGGCAGACATAAAGAGACTAGTTGCTTACGATCCCTGGTGCCTTCGCATTTGGCCGTAGCCTAAAGGTAACGAGCGTACCTTGTAAGCTTGTGGCCCGGGTTCGAGCCTGCGTAAGGGCGATCCTCACGCGGTATCGAAGCGTCGGTACTGCGTACCGGCGTACTGCTGATGCCCTTTATATATCTAGTAGTAAAACTGTGTGAGCGGTGAGTGTGTTCGATGCCTTGTTAATGGCACAGAAAAGGAAGTGAACCGCTCAGCATCGTTTTTCACGCACCAGCCTCCGATATTTAGGCCATGTGTTGCGCATGCCAGTACAGACTCCCACATCACGCATTATTTGCGCGCCCGAGGTGTGGATGGAAGAGGAGGGGAAGTCAAACAATGACTTAGTCAACATGTATGAAAACTTTTATTTTGAAATTGGCGTCGGTTTGTGTGTCCCGACTACCGGGCTAGGGTCCGAAGAACGACGAGCACGTTTGGTTGGGCACACCTGTCGATATGGTAAAGGGCCTGCCCCGACGGCGTTTGTGTTGTCAGTTTCTTCGTCCCTCCTCCTTCTGCCTATCTTCCTACTACAACCATGTTCTCACATGTTATGCTTAATATGACACTAAGCATCATACTACATTTTTGTCTTATATTCTATAACACTTCGTCGGCTTTGGACATAATAGTAGTAGTTGCTAGATCCATGGCTCCACTAGAGAATACGACTGTCTAACAAGCCAGCAGGAACCCAGAGAGAACCAAGCGCGAGGCATTGCAGCGAATAATGATTGCACTAGTTCAAAGTAAACGGTACCAATACAGCAGGGGAATAGGAAATACAAATTAAGTAGCCTACTAAATCGTGTAAGATAACCGTGCGATACGAAACTGGGATAAAAAAGCAAACCAATAGAACTAGCACCATAAATAGTGGGCAAATGCGGGAGATTCAGGGGGAATACACTACAACATACCTTGTCTTTCATGTTACGGCACATATATACTATAGATTACATTCAACACGGCTAACAGTACAATTAGTATAGTGCCACAACGTGTAGAAAATACAGTAAACAAGCGAAGGGAGAGGAGAAACGGTGGCCAATGTGGGTGCACTGCTTCAAAATAAGGAGCGCCGTATGGCTCGTTGGGAGGAACACTTGCAAGATCAGTTCAGTAAGCTGGCTTGGCGAACAACCTCCTCGTGGTGCCAGCTGGGTGGTTCGGGATTATCTCGTTCCAGCGAATGGTTCGGCGGCAGTGTTCCAGTACGTGGTGGGTTTTCGCCTGGCAAGCGTTCTCCCTATAAAAAGCCACATATGTCCGTTTAACAACACTGTGACGTGGCGGATGTGACTCTCCACTAAATAAAGTCACTGCTCCTTGCTTCTCTCTGAGTGGCATTGCAATTCAAGGGTGTGTGGGGCCCCTGGTCCTATGCGGTCCTAGAGGCGTATGAATCACTTGTTTGGTCACCGCTCCCAACGGGTTGCGATACCCTCATATCGTCCTGCTGTCTTGTAGGTTAGATCCCTGATCAAAGGCTCGGGGTGGCACCCCCAAAGACAACCCTCTACTTCGATCTGGGCGACCAGGTAATATCTCGCCCACTGACGAAGTATGGACTTGCAGTCACAACCATTCACACGCTCTATTGCTGCTACGATGCTATTCACTCAGGTTACTATGCCAACTTCACAATCACATGACACCATTTTATCTACCCTTCCCTTGCACCATGCACACCCATTTTTACCTGATTTCTCTATAGCGATCAATCCCACTTACACCGATGAACGTGCTCCCGTGACATTTGCCAACTCAACCACACAGTACTCTACAGAGAGCTGCCAGTCCCAAAGTCTCCCATCTTCGCCCCTGCAACCCGGAACGCAGTTCAAACCTGCAGCCTTCAAAGTACGTACATTACTGCAAATCGGTCAGCAAGTTGGACTTGCACGCACGCTAGAGACCCTTGGAATTGATATCCGCTGCCTGAATGAAACACGACTCCAGGACGCTAACTCGGTCTACCAGCTGGCGTCACCGATCTACCCACAGAGCAACTTTTATCTCCGCCTCTCTGATGACGCTAAGTCTGCCGCATCCGGGCAAGCTGGTGTTGGAATCGCCCTCAGTGCCAGAGGAGAGACTGCTTTGATTGATTGGATTCCGATCAATAGCCGCTTTGTGCGATGAGGCTCCATGACTCTTGTAAAAGTAGCAGTCGAGTCGAAAAACGTGCCCTCTTCGTGATCTCTGCCTACGTGCCCAATGACTAGCTCGGACACAGTCAAAGACCAGTTCTACCAGAACCTTCATGAGCTGCTTCTAAGGGCTCCTACAACAGACATCATTGTTTTGGCATGTCGTCGGTCGTCTGTCTGTCGTCTGATGACATGTGAGCGCCACCACGGGGGGGGGGGGCGCATGGATAAGATGATGTTCACTCAGACAACGGAGAGACAGACTGCTCAATCTGTGTGCTGATCATCAACTATTTCTCCAGCACAACCTTTCGTCATCCTGGACGCCAGTACACCACTTGGCGCCCCCATCATCAACCCAGCGTTGGTCACAGATTGACCACATAGCTATAAGTTGCAGGTGGCGCGGCAGCGTACTGGACTGCCGATCATTTCGGCCAACATGCGTCGATACCAATCATGCAATGGTATGTGCGACCGTTTGCATGCGTTTCGGTGGTTCGCCTAGGTTAAAACACACCCGCCTAAACACTTACAAGTTGGAGGACCCAATGGTGAACAAAGAGTATCAACAAAGTCTTCGTGAAAATCTCACTCTCTTTCATACTCTGAATCTTGATCAACACTGGTCAAGTCTGCAACAAGCCTTGCTGTCGGCCGGTTTGTCCAGCTGTAGCTTCGCTCGCTCTACTCCCAAAAGCTGGATCTCGGGAAGATCCTCGGAATTGCTGGATCGCCGACGGACGGTGTCTGTTGGCGCAGAGTACAACGAACACCGCCGGTCTATTACGCAACAGCTGGAAGCAAGCCTTCGCTCTGATCGTGAATCTTGGTGGTAAAAACAAGCTGATGAGATGGAAGCCGCTGCATCAGCTGGCAACTTTCGCCGTCTATTTTACATCATTAGGGCCACCGGTTGCAATTTCCACGCTATCAGCCAGACGATTTACGAATCAGACGGCACGAAGATCACCAACCTTCACAGGCGATTGGGTCGCTGGACAGATCATTTCGCTCTTCAATTCAACCATCCAACACATCCACCTGTGACATCTCCAGCCCCAATGGATGATGCTTGGCCTGTCTTCACAACACCCCCCCAAATGCAGCAGAGATCCGAAATGCAGTCCAATCTTTGTAACGCCACAAGAATCCGGGTGCCGACAGCCTACCACCGGCCCTATTCAAAGATGGCGGGAGTGTACTTGTCAGCGAAATCCTATCGCTGTTCATGAAAGTTTGGACTGATGATAAGGTTCCGAACTCATGGGGACAATC
Source organism: Dicrocoelium dendriticum (assembly GCA_944474145.2). NCBI lineage: Eukaryota > Metazoa > Platyhelminthes > Trematoda > Plagiorchiida > Dicrocoeliidae > Dicrocoelium > Dicrocoelium dendriticum. The sequence continues at coordinate 33,510,694 of OX104059.1, read as the reverse complement.
GGTCGTTGTTCCCATTCACAAGAAGGGCTCCCGCGACGATTGCTGCAACTACCATGGAATCTCGTTAATCTCTGTCGTATCCAAAATCTTCGTGTTAGTCCTACTTCGAGGCTTTCAACGACTAGAAAAGAGATTTCCCGAGAAGAATAAGCCGGATTTCGTCCAGGCCGCGGCTGCATCGACCAAATCTTCACGCTTCTGCAAGTTCACGAACTTCGTCACATTCACCGGCGGCCAATAATCGTAGTGTTTGTGGACATCCGAGTGGCATATGATTCAGTAGATAGATCTGCGTTATGGAACTGTTTACTGAAGAAAGGTGTGCCCGACAAGTTTGTAACCATCCTGAAAGAAGTTTAGTCACAGGTCGGGCAAAGTCAGGGCTTACGACAAGCTCTCTTCTTCATTTGCTGTGACCAGCGGCGTTCAGCAAAGTTGCTCTATTTCACCTTTCCTCTTCAATTTCGACATCGAAAATGTTGTCCAAAGAGCACTGGAAGGTGTCCAGAACAGCGGTGTTGAGCTCCTCCCTGGAGACAGCGTCACGGACTTGGACTACGCCGATGATATCGCCTTGCTGGGGGACGACCCACAAACCGTCCAGAGCGTTTTGGACAGCTTAGCGTTGGAGGCGTCTAAGTACGGCTTATGCTTCACTCCGGGAAAGTGTAAAACGCTGTGCCAGGACTGGCAGGTGCCTGAACCCGCGCTCACCATTGCTGGACATATTCTGGAGCAAGTCCCTTGCTTTACTTATCTAGGGATTTGCATCACGGCTGGTGGCGGTGTTGGAGATGAAGTCTCACAACGGATTGCAAAGGCCCGTCTTGCATCCATCAAACTGAAATACCTATGGCGTCGTCTTGATGTCAGTTTCAAGCTCAAGGGCAGTGTACAATGATTCCCTCCGTGCAGTACTCTTGTACGGCTGTGAGACTTGGCCTATTCGCTCGGAAGACATGAACAGGCTGTCAGTCTTCGACAATCGTTGTCTACGAAGGATTGCTCGGCTGTGGTGGCAACACCACGTAAGCAACGCGGAGCTGTGGTACCGCGTGCTTGCAGCGAGTAGTGGCAGTCTTCAGGACGTTATTCTCCGACATCGCATGCGTTGGCTCGGGCACGTTTTGTGAATGCCGGCCCATCGTCTTCCACGTCGAGCGATATTTGCACTGCAAGGGAGAGAATGAAAAAAGTGCCGCGGTGGACAGCCAATAAAGTGAAGAAGGAGCATGAAGGAGGCAACCTCAAGTTTGATGGCAGTCGGACCAGTCCGTCTTCCAGGTTGGGGACCACGAGATGCTGAATCTCAGTGGCTGGAAACATTGGACGTCATGGCCCGCAACAGATATCAGTGGCGTCAATGTGATTCTGCCATTATATCCCCACTTTAGTACACAAAAAGCACAAAACAAAAAATTTCAAAATGGCGTGTGTAAAATTAAAAAAATCGTTTCTCATTTTTTAAAATGCAGTTCGTGTTCCTATCCTTTCACGTTTTTTCTGTCATGGTTCTGATGGCATAACGTCTGTTAACAGGCTGTGAATATATATATATATATATATATATATATATGTATGTATGTATAAAGGTTCACGGTTTCTTACATCAGTTAACGTGTATTGATGACGGTAAGGAAGTTTCAATCTTATAAGCCAAATAAAATCGAGTCCAGGTGCAGTAGCAACCCTTTACCTTAGACCGGAATGGTCACGGAACAAATGTGTAGATTGACTGTCTCAAGGGAGCATTCTTCGAAGATCTCCCTCCAAGGTCACCTGGTATAGTCACATAAGTAAACTCATCCGTAGTTGCATCTTCCGCCCTAGACACCCTAGACCCTTCCGTTGGAGGGCTCAGACTGACAGCTCCTAGTTTCTAGCACTGAGTTTGGTTCCGCATTGGCGGCGCACTTCGCTTCCGTTTTTGCAGATAACCAGATGTCAGTATCGAGTATGACGCATACCTCCCCTACCGAGCTGGGTAGCTTGGATTGTAGCGTCATGTGCGCAAATTGCTCGACAGTCTCGACGATACTAAGCCTACCGGGACTCATGGACTCCACCCGCTAATCCTCAAATCGTTAGCGGAATTCATTTCCCTTTCGGTGACTGAGCCATTCAACAGGTTGCTGTGCGCCGGTTAGTTTCCGAGCGACTGGAAATGCTCAGTAATAAAATCGATTCCGAAAGGTCGCGATCCTAGCAAGTGGGGCAACTACCGGCCGATATGCCTGATCTCTGTTTTGGCTGACACTCGAGATCGTGAAGCGTGGTCTTCTGCAGCATCTCGAATCGAAAAACATCCTGGAGTCCGCGCAGCACGGTCTCATGAAAGGTCGGTCATGCATCACAAACCAGCTGCTCTGGAGGCACGAATGGTTGCAGGCGCTAAATAGAGGGAAGTAGGTTGACGTCATTTACATTGACTTCAGTAAAGCGTTTAACAAGATGAACTGTGAGATCCTCCTCAGGAAGCTGAAGATGTGCGGTGTTGGTGGCTCCACCAGTGGATCAGTGACATCCTTAATGGTCGAGTGGCGTTCCGCGGGGCACAGTCCTTGGGCCCATTTTGTTCTTTATCTACATCAACGATTTGTCACAGCTTCTCAGTTCATCTTGCGCGTTGTTTGTAGATGAGCTTAAGATATGAGGAGGTTAATGAGGCGTCCGACGACTGTGACCTGCTTCAGTGTGAGGTTGACCGCCTCTCTATGTGGTCAGTAAAGGTATACGTTCCGATCAACCCGGTCAAGTCAGTATTCATGAGCCTGGGCAACGGTGGTAATGACCGAGTCTACAACCTGGCCGGCCAACGGTTACATTCATCGCCATCCGTGAAAGATCTCGGTGTACTCTCAAGCTGCGATTTGAAATCCGTTGAAAACACGAACAGGCTTTACCAAAATGGACTGAACACGCTCTGAGCGCTCAAACGCAGCTTCTACACTTGGTCCGAAGAGGTTGCCACTCGCCTCTTCTCTTCCATCATCAGACCAATGCTAGAGTACAGCTCACCCGCCTACTGTCCGCTCACCCGTAGCGAGGTGCAAAGGATTGAGCGGGTACAGCATGTTGCCACAAGGCTAATCCCCAGTTTACGAGATTTGTCATATGAAGAATGGTGCAAGAGACTAGTAATATACACCGTCTCATCATCGAACGCGTGTTCACCTCATCAAGACGAAGAGCACATCTGGGTGATTAACCCATGTTGGGGCCGCTGCTACATCGGCGTACACCAAGCAGCATACGATGACACCGGTATGTATGTAATATCAACAGTTGGCGGGAGAGCCTATGGTGCGCTGAGGTCGGGAGTGGCTAGATCCTGATAGATGGTCTACCCAGTGCTGCTATTGTGCCATGGGCTCATGTCCTGGACGCCTCCTTGTGGCGACCGCTGGGTGGGAGTTGGGTTACGCCCTTCTCCCTGCTAAGATCCAGAACACCAATCCGCATGAGCGTGAACTGACCATGTGCTAGACCCGCTGCCTTTCGGGTGTACATCTAATCGAAGGCTCTGGCTGAGGACTCGAGTCGTTCTCCTGTCAGGTGTGCGCGCCCTGTCAGTATCCTAGTTCATCCTTTTCGAATGTTAGGAAGTGATCGATGCCCCACTTCCCGTAAAAACTAGCCATGGGAGACAACAGGTTAAGGGGTTATAAGCTCACAGCTTGATTGACGTAGAGCACAAGCGCCCCGCATTATCTCTGACGGTGGGAGGACACCTCCGGGTGTTCACCGGTTTGCTACTGTCCGCCACAAGCCAGGCAGTCCCTGGTCAAATTGGTGCAAACCCGCCAAAACCCATCTGCATGTGGCCGTGGTGGCAGGTGTATCCTACTAGGTCGCAAAACATATATGAATCGTCCCAGTACCTCAAAGCCTGCGTGTGACGGCCGTCAAGCAGATCCCAATCTGTCTCTGCAATCACATTCCCGAGCTGGATCTGCTCCCCACTGCTTTGTGGGTAAGGCTATTAAGCCAAAGGCCACATGCAGAAACCCTCAAACAAACCTCCAAATCACCAACTGCCTTGTGGGTCAGGATATTCAGCCAAAGGCTCCGGGTAGAGTCCCTCAAGCAAATCCCCAAACAACCCACTGCATTGTGGGTAAGGCTATTGAGCCAAAGGCTCCGGGTGGAGTCCCTCAAGCAAACCTCCAAAGCACAATGACCACCTCGCGTGCGATTGCCCACCAACATAATCGTATGCCTGCGCGCAAAGCACTAAGCATCGGGTGCTGGAACCTGCGCTCACTACTGGACTGGAAATCGAGTAAGTATCCGGAGTGACGCACTGCACTGGTCGCGGTGAAACTGGCGCTACAGCATCGATATTGCGGCGCCCAGTGAAACCCGGCACGCTAAGCAAGGTAAGTTGCATGAAGCCGGTGCTGGTTACACATTTTACTGGGTGGGCAACGCCGCCTCAGCACCAAGTGATCATGGGGTCGGATGTGCAATATTCGATCGCCTTCATGGCCAGCTCGTGAATGAACCAACAGGCATCAACGCGTGAGTAATAACTGATCGCCTACGACTCGGAAGAGGTAAGGTTGCCACTTTTATAAGCATGTACGGTCCGAGCATGTTTTATCCTGATGACAAGCGTGATCAATTCTACACATTGAGCTAGCGTCTGTGATACGGTCTGTGCCGAGGAGCGACAAACTATGTCTGCTGGGTGATTTCAATGCGCGCGTTGGGCGTGATGCATCAGTGTGGATAGGTGTCATCGGTCCGCATGGCACTGGTTCAGCGAATGCGAACGGTGACAAGCTGCTCTCACTGTGTGCCACTCACGGCCTGACGATCACGAACACCAGATTTGCGAAGAGTGTGAGTGATATTGCGACTTGGACGCACCCACGGAGTGGTCACGCTCACCTATTCGACTATGTCACGTACGTCAGCATGATATGCGTGAAGTATGCACGACACGTGTACTGCGTGGAGTTGAGTGTGGCACTGAGCACAAATTGGTGCGGACCAAACTGTACATATATTTTCGCAAATCTATGTATTGCACTTCCGCCGTAAATCAGCGTAAATTTATCATCCTTCGGTACTGTGGAGAAACGTATTGAGCTGGAGAAGGCGATGGCTACACGCCTGTGTAATGTGAAATGCATAACCACAATGGGTGACCTGTGGCCCCACATTCGCGACCGGGTGACAGCTGCTGCCGAAGAGACCATCGGGAGCGAAAACTGTAAACAGATTGGTTTTATGAGAATAATGGTTCACTGGTCTCGGAGAAGAGTGCAGCATTTGCTGCACATATCCCAATCCTCAGTGTCTAGGAGAAGAAGAGTCAGTTTCGCAAACTTCCACGGCGACTGAACCGAGAGCTCCGTCGCATTAAAAGTGCATGGTGGATGGAGAAGGCGAAGCAGATGGAATCCTACGCCGAACGCTGCCAACACAAGAAATTCTTTGACACCTTGAAGGCGGTATATGGACCGAGGTTGGAGCCGCTGAGGACGCTATCCGATGGTAGCTCAGGCACTACCAGCACACAGGCTGCAGATCTGGCAAAAACACTTTGACTACCACTTGAACAACGGCTCAGAGATTGACTGGCCGACATTGAACGGCCTCAAGTAACACAATGTGAAGATGAGTCTGGTGGACACGCCGATGCTGCATGAGACGCAGAGAGCACTTGCTCAGCTGCGAAACGGCAAGTGTGCCGGTGCCGATGGGATCCCGCCTGAAGTATTGAAACACGGTGGACCAGTGTTGGTGACTGAGCTGCATCACTTAGTACAACGCGTGTGGATTGATGAGGAGGTGCCCCGTGAGCTGAAGGATGCTCTTGTGCTACCACTGTACAAGGGCAAAGGGAGCAAGGAATGTTGCATGAATTATCGCGTCATCAACTTGCTAAGTTGTGTGGCCAAGGTGATTGCCTAAATCCTGCTCAACTGCCTCGTCAGTCAGGTTGTGGAACCCAAAGTGGCGGGAGAGCAGTGTGGATTCCGTTCGGGTGGCAGCACTATAGATATGATGTTTGCGGCTCGTCATTTACAGGAGAAGTGAAGAGAACGACACCAGCCGTTGTACTCGCTTCTTGTTTTCACCAAGGTATTTGATACAGTGAACCACGAGGCATTGTGGCTAGTGTCGGGTAAGCTTTACTGCTCGCGTTAGTTTAAGTTTAATTGCATGTATGCACAGTGGTATACGGGCGAGGGTGCAGCTGAGTGGAGAGACCTCGGATGACTTTGCAGTTGTCTCTGGTTTGAAGCAAGGCTGTGTCTTAGTTCCTGCACTGTTTAATATTTCTCTTCACGCAATGATGTCTTGTGCTTTTGATGCGGGTTTACGGTGCTCGTGTGGAGCACCGTATTGATGGTGGGTTGCCGGACATCCGTCATTTCGGTGCAAGAATCATGGTCTGTGAGAAAACTATCCATACGTTGCTGTTTGATAACGACTGTGCGTTGTTTGCACACAGCGCGGATGAGTTGCAGCACAGAACTAGTGCTCTGGCTTCGACAACAGCCAAATTCGAGCTCACCATCAACACAGGCAAAACTGTCTGTCTCTTTCACCCTTCACCGGAGGTGTGATCTTCAATATTGCCGCAAAGCAGCATTGGTGCTGAAAGTTAAGAAAACCACCCGTTTCTGCTACCTTGGGAGTGTGATTTCGAGTGACCAGCAACTTCACAGTGAGCTTCGTATGTGCGTCTCTAAGGCAGCGGCGAAGTTCCAGAACCTAGAGTACCGAGTGTGGAACAACCATCAACTTACCATTGGCACGAATCTGATGGTGTACAAATCCATCGTGCTACCCGTTCTTCTAGAAGACAGCGAAGCGTAGACGATGAACCGGCAATATGTGAGTTATCTGGAGCGGTTCCAACAGAAGTGTTTGCGACGGATTCTGCGCATCGGTTGGTGCAACAGAGCTGCGGACAGGGAAGTGTTGCGCCAAAGTGGAATCTATGCAGTGGACTGCATACTTTTTCTGAGACATCTGAGGTGGCTCGGTCATGTATGGCGAATGGATTCGACACGGATACCGAAACAACTATTATGTCGTCAGCTAAGTATCGGGAGGCGGCATGTGGGAAAACCGAAGCTACGTTAGCAGGACATGATCAAACCAAGCCTCTCACGTTCTATTCTTGATTGCATGTCATGAGAATCGAAAGCGGTTGATCGGCGTGCATGGCGCGATCTGATCACGAAGGCAATTGCCGACGTGCAAGAGAAAGCCCTCGTGCATGCAGAGAAGCGGTAATTGCGGAAGCGATAGACGCCCATGAGTTGTACTCCATCGGCAGCGAGCGCATGGTGCTGTAGCACATGCGGTCGCGAGTGCGTGAGTCAGGCAGGCCTCGTGAGCCATGAGCGAGGCCACTCGGGGCCACCACCGAAGTGACGACGGGTCCTGCAGAGAACGTAGGCAGAACCGGTGCAGCGTTTGCAGGTACGCTGCATTCGATTTACTAACCGCGTGCTTGCATGCTAAGTCTCTAGTTCATGTGGTGAGTTTGCAATTTTGTCCTAATGCTTCTTTATCTCATAGTAATGTCAACAGGAACTTTCTTATATTAACTTGTACGCGTCGCTTAAGCTAATTTTTGTTAACTTCGATAAGATTCTCGCGGTTGTGGCACTTTCCTAAAATATATTTTCTGACGTCTTGAAGCTTTCGCTGATCTGTTGGCAACCAATTCATTACAGGTGCTCATTTAGTGAAGAGTTATGTCACCGTATCTGTATGCGTTATTACTTTATTTGATCCCGTCTTTTCAAGTGACTGGCTGTTGCTTGATATCCCCGGTGTGGCTGCGCTTGATGTGCATGTTGACAAGATGCCTGCCTGTCTATTACCCAGGAGACAGTTGGTCGTTGCTGGAGGGGTCGAGGTGCACGGTCATTGTGGTCGTGCTAGGTCCGAAAAGTGGTTCCATACGCTCAGTGTGGAGCGGACTACGGTAAGGTCCCCGTCTTGTGTGAGCCTGATTCCCAAATACAGCGCGCTTGTGTTTTGCCTGTAAAGGAGCGTGGGCCGTCTCCGTTGATGAAACTTGACTCCCATCCACATGCCACCCGGTCTTATTCCTTCGGGTTTACATTGGATATGGGGTGTGTGGATGGTGCTGTGGGTGGCGCAGCGCAAGCCATCCATGGTCCCTTTGTAGGCGGAGACACTGTAGCTGGTCAGAGTGACAAACAAACGCGAAACCGGATGCCGCTAACCATGTATGTACAGTCTAGCAAGTAGACATAAGGCCAACAAAAACCATGTAGATTAGCGTACAAGCGGAAGTCAGCGCGTCATAATCGTCGTGCAATAGTAGTTGAAGGTGAGCAGCAGACTGCAGCTACTTTACCGCAGGATGGAAGGAACATTTTGAAAAAAAGTAGAACAAAACATTTTAGTTTGCTTTTCACACGCTGATATTTCTTTTCCTTTTTGTCATTTGCAATGTTTGAAGTATTAAACATGTGAATCAATACAATTCTGTACACAAGTATTCCACTGATTCCGGTTACGGGCCATATCTTCAAGTGTCAAGCCATTGGCACTCCTTATCTTTGGGTCCCCATCCTGGAAGACGTACGGATCCAACAGCTTGCTAGACACGACTTCAGCGATTTCATGTGTTGCCACCAAGTGGAAGGCTAACCACCACGCGGTCGCTTCCAGCCAGGTCGTTGACGAGCGAATAGAGCGCGACGCGGTAGACGCTCAGGTGCCATGCGTAGGACGTGACCGAGCCATCTTAACTGGCGCAGCAAAACTAGTTTGTTGAAGGGAATACTCACTTTCCCGATATGCGACGTCGAAAGTCATTACTGTTAACTCAATGTTGCCACCAAACAGGAGCAGTCCTCCTTAAGCAACCGTTATCGAAGGCAGAAAGATGACGCATGTCTTCCGTAAGGCGAAATCATCAGCATAATCTAAGTCGGTGGCGCGCGCACCCGGTAGAAGCTCTAGGCCAAAATGTTGGAAAACTTCCAGAGCACTCGACAGAACGTCTTCGATTGCGAAGTTGAAGAGGAATGGATCTACGGCAGCCCTGTCGCACACCGTTATTGAGAGCGAATTGCGAGGAAAGCCGGATGTATGAAGCTAAAGTGCTCGTAAGATGGCGGTATATTTCTCTGACACCCCGTTCTTTAGCAAGCAACGCCATAAATCAGATTGATCAACGGAATCAAAAGCGGCACGTATGTCTAGGAATGCAACGATAGCGGGCCTGTGATAAATGTGGCGAGGTTCGAGGAACTGGAAAAGCGTGAAGATTTGATCCATGCATCCGCGGCCAGGACGGAAACCAGCTTGTTCCTCACGGTAGGATGATTCACGTATGGGGGATAGTCTATGGAGCAGAATGGATGCAAATAGCTTGGAGGCAACCGAAATGAGACTAATTCCGCGATGATTTACATATGAAGTGCGGGCACCTTTCTTGAAAATCGGGGCAATAACTCATTCGCCCCAAGAGGAAGGCACTTCCTCTTCATGCCAGGTTTTTGTGAACAGCGACGTCAGCTGGTTAGTGATCACCAAGCCGCCGTACTTGAACAGCTCCGGAGGAAGCCCATCTGAGTCGGCAGCCTTGAACCGCTTCAAGCGTCGAATCTCGAGGCAGACTTCCGCTTCGCTGGGTGGATGCAGTGGGATGAGCCAGGGTAGACAACAAGGTGTACTGCATGTACTGATTGACGGTGGAGGTCAGCTGAAGTGCGAGTGAAAGTGCTCGGCCCAGCGGTCCATAAGTCTCTGTTGGATAATGACCGGAGACTCATCCACCTCGCAAATGATCTCACTGATACTAGGCTTCCTGAAGCCAGTGGACCGAATGAGCTAGAAAAGCTTGCGAGTGTTGCCAGACGGTAGCGGTCTCCACCTCTAAATCACGCTCAGACCACCATGTCTTGAGATGCTTGCCCAGAATTTGCTTGAACAGCCGGTTGGCGCCGCTCGTTGCAAACTGATTCCGTCGGGATATCTTTGCGGCGTTCGAACAGCTCCAGAGAATGAGCAGAGAGCCAAACTATTAAGCGGCGTCGAGCTAGGCCGCAGCCTGACTGTCCGGAAATGGTCATTGCTTTCTGCATACAAGTCCAGTGTTGCTCCACGTCTTGCGGTGGATTGCAACTGAGTGCATAGGCCAGTGAAGACTGACAGCTCGCCTGGAAGGAGGAATCAGTTAAGCTGTTTACATCAAACTTGCGGACGCTCCAAAACATATGCAGATTTTCGCGCAGACCAGTGCATGATCTGAGTCAACGAAGGTGGACCAAAAGGACATGCAGTCTAGTACGCCGCCACGCCATCTGAAGCTAACTGCAATGTGATCAATTTGATAGCACGGTTGTGTTGGCGAAATGCTTCTTCGTACAACTGAAGTTAGTGCTCAAGAGAAATATGTTTGTCTTCGTACAATGTGAGAAACCTCTCGGTTATCAAAGCGGTTCTCATCGAGCGTGTGGTGACCATCAAGGTGGCGTTCATATGGTAACAGGCGGCCAACCTGTGTATTAAAATCCCCAGCAAGGACAACGACATCCGACATTTTGGCATTAGTCAAGAGCTGATGTAGATCCCTGTAGAAGTCGCCCTTGAGGGAGCCGCCGCTGCAGTCAGTTGGGGCGCACACGGAAATCACAAACAAGTTGCGTCGCGAGATGCTAGTTGATTCTACATTAACCCTGAAGCCGAACTGCACATAGTCGGCTGCTAACCGGGAACCAGTTCAGTAGTGCCGCCTCGACATTGCCCTTTAGTGCAATAGCTGCAACAGCAAAACCCACTGAGGCTGCCTCTGAATTACCAGAAAGACGCAGGTGATATCTGCCATCGTGGTCAGTAGAGGATGGCAATGTAAGCACAGTGCTGAGATCTTGCAATCGGGGTTCTGAAACGCAGCAGACATCAATATCGAGGAACTCTAGGATGCGAGCTAGACCGGCTTGCTAGCTAATCTGCATTAGAGTCCAAACCTTGAAGCACACCAGACGGAACGACGATCGGGGACGAAGGAGAGCCATAGGTTGAGCTCCGTGGTTCGCGGCGAAACCGCAATGGCAGCCGGATTGTTAAACACGTGAATCTGGTAAGGGAAAATAAGGATTGTCAGCAAACAAACAAGTAGCGTGTGATGAAGTCGCGGGAATGTGGGAAGCTAGTGCAAGTTCAGGTGGGACTGGGACGATAGGATGAATCCCGTAAGTGTTCCTTCTTGAGCAGGTCGTCGATCCAGGAGTTGATAGGGTGCTC